>PVIY010025848.1:14385-36265 GCA_004026745.1 Myrmecophaga tridactyla | reverse complement strand
AAACTTTTACTTATCAAGTTTGTTTTCAGAGACTTAAAGCCTCTGAATTGTTCCAATGCCAGATGAGTTCTGAAGTACTGGAGTCTCTAAGAACAAAAACCGGTTTCATCCCTCTGCCCCACAATGTCGATGCCCCTTTTCCAGCATGAAGAAATTAGAAGAGTCTTTGCCTAGATGTCTTTCAAGATTGAGAGAAAATGATCAAATGAGAGGGCGGAGTGGTAACTTAGAAGTAGGATTTAAGGTCTAATTATGGTTACTGAGTCATTATATAGATTTTTATTTTACTTTTTTGATGTATTAGAGTAGACGGAGAGGGAAGTACCTGAAACCTCTGAACTGTAATCCGACTGCCTTAATCTCTGATAATGATTGTATAGCTTTTATCTTGTGCCCTTGTGATTGTAAAACCTTGTGTCTGACCTTCTCTTGTACCCATTTATCTGGTTTCAAGACTTTAGAATGTTATGATCACTAAAGACAGCCCCCAATGTTAATTAACGAAGAGTCTTAGTTCAACGCAGAACTAACCCACCCCAAGTCTAAAGTTATCTTGATAACCAAAGCTGGATCTAACCAAAATTGGCCCATCTGACATGTATAGTAGCTTCAGCCTTAACCCATAAGTGACCTGGGTTAAAAATCACACCCATCATCATATTAAGGCTGTCAGTTTATTATATATGTTCTGTGACTGAGCATGTAAACAATCTGTGCATGCTCAATAATTAGATCCTTCTAATCACATCATCTGGAACCATTGCGCTCATTATCCTAAAACTTGCCCATCTTTTAATATCATAAAACTATCAGAGTTACTGTAATGTGGGGAGACAGATTTTGGACCCATCGGTCATGTGTTTTCCTTCTTCATGCCTAGCAATGAGCTTTTTCTGGCTTTGAAACTCTGGTGTCTGAGGAATTGGTCATTTGAGTGCATCGGGCAAAAGAATCCATTGCCTTTGTCCGGCAACAAAATCTTAGGATGGGGGCAGGCAGAGTAGGAGGGAATGATTCTTTCAAGGCAAATATTTGAGATACTCTAGAAAAACAACTGTGCTTGTAGCAAATCTTGCTAGATTCTCCTCCATCTCCTAATATTTCTTCCTCCCTTTGGGAGTGTCCCCCTCAGAGGAAGGAGCCTCCCTGTGGGACTGAAGCTCCCCCCCCGCCAGCCCAAAGGGGTTGGGAGGAAGGAGGGTGGGTGTGTGAGGCCACTGAGCAGGACAGTATGTGGAGTCCATCCTTCACACCCTGCCAGGGTCAACCAGTCACCTGCCCCTTTGTTTACTACCTTTTCAGGAAGCAGCTACCGAGAGAAGCACTCTGCTGCTTCAGATAAAAAAAAAAGATAGGATAGAGTCTTGCAGGCACTGACATTTTAATATGTTTTTTGAACCTGGTAGATACGCAGTGTGGAGAACATGTACCATCCCTGTGGTTCCTCTTTGCCTCTTCTACTGCTGTTCCAGCTTGAGGTCCTTTGGGATGCCTTATTGGGAACTAAAGCGCTGCCTTAGCTCTTGAGGGCATAGTCTTTGCTGGAAGCTTGGAGCTGTTCTAAAACTCTCCTGCCAGGTTTCAGGGTGGGCATTTGGCTTTTTCAGGAGAACTTGGCCCACGCTTTTTGGTCCATCTGGAGCTCCAGGAACTCTGAGCTTTCTGATGGGCTGGCCAGATCCTTTCAGAACTTCTGTCCTGACTCACAAAGGAGTGTAGGTGTGCTGAGGTCTTCCAGCACAGAATTAAAGTACCTTGCAGATAGGAAGAAGTTGTGGTGGCATGCTGTGAAGAGCCATCTGCCTAAGGCATCCTTCATTTAATTATTTTCTTAGTCCTCGGATATTGGAGTCAAAGATTGAGATACATACACACTCACAGCAGTTTTAAATTATGGTTGACCATTTCAACCTTGGCCCTCTTCTTGGCAGAGAATAAGATGTTTTAGTCCTCGGAGGTATCTTCTTTGGTTTGACTATTCCTGAGTTTTTCATTATGGGCAAGGAAACTTTGAACAATTAATTCTAATGTCAGATGAGTTTTTATTTGCCAGAAGTTACAACTTTTTAGGCTAGAGCACAGGAGTAATGAGCTCTGAGTTGAACTAATTCTAAATTTAAATTTATAGAGACTTTGTAGGTATGTTTAGTGGGAAAAGGCAGCTATTGTGAGCCTTAAGTTTGGGTTTTAGAGACAGGTTCTTTAGTAGTCTTCAAACATCTTTACTTGTTCTGTGGAAGTCAGAAACCAATGCCTGACTTGGATTTGTAGAATATTAGATATGAAAAGGACCTTAAAGGCTTAGCCACCCCCACCTCATTTTTTTAAAACTTTTTTTATTGTATAGTATAACATATATACAAAGCAAAGAAATAAAAAAGCAATAGTTTTCAAAGCACTCTTCAAAAAGTGGTTATAGGACAGATCGCAGAGTCTGTCATGGGCTACCATATAGTCCTGTCATATTTTTCCTTCTAGATGCTCCAGAATATAGGAGGCTAAAGGGCTTAAATACTTTTCTATCATTACAATCGACTTTCCCCCGCTTTTTTGTGAACAGTAACATATATACAGAAAAGCTATAAATTTTCAGACACAATACCACAATTAGTTTTAGAATATATTTCAGACTTTGACATGGGTTACAATTTCACAATTTTAGGTTTTTACTTCTAGCTGCTCTAAAATACTGGAGACTAAAAGAGATATCAACTTAATGATTCAGCATTCATATTCATTTGTTAAGTCCTATCTTCTACACACAATTCCACCATCACCTTTGATCTTTCTCATTGGGGTTGTTTGGTTTATGGCAATTCTAAGTTTTTGATATTGGAAGGTCTGTCACTAATATGGGGTAGGGAGGTGGAACTATCTGATGTTCTGGAGAGGCTGGGCTAGGTTTCAGGACTTATCTGGACCAGGGACCCATCTGGAGGTTGTAGGCTTCTGGCAAGTTACTCTAGTGCCTTGTGGAATCTTCTGTATTGCCCTAGGTGTTCTTTAGGATTGGCTGGAATGGCCCTGGTTGGGGGTTGTCAGGTTATGATAGGTAGCAAGGTCTAACTGAAGCTCACGTAAGAGCAACCTCCAGAGTAGCCTCTTGTGCTGGTTTGAAATAATGTATGTACCCTAGAAAAGCCATGTTTTAATCCTAGTCCCATTTTGTTAAAGGCAGCCATTTCTTCTAATCCCTATTCAATGCTGTATATTTGAAACTGTAACTAGATCATCTCCCTGGAGATGTGATTTAATCAAGAGTAGTTGTTAAACTGGGTTAAGTGATGACATGTCTCCACCCATTTGGGTGGGTCTTGATTAGTTTCTGAAGTCCTGTAAAAGAGGAAACATTTTGGAGAATGAAGGAGATTCAGAGAGAGCGGAGCAGAACGACATAGCCATGAGAAGCAGAGTGCACCAGCCAGCGATCTTTGGAGATGAAGAAGGAAAATGCCTCCCGGGCAGCTTCATGAAACAGGAAGCCAAGAGAAGAAGCTAGCAGATGACGCCGTGTTTGCCATGTGCCCTTCCAGATGAGAGAGGAACCCTGACTGTGTTCACCATGTGCCTTTCCAGATGAGAGAGAAACTCTGACCGTGTTTGCCATGTGCCTTTCCACTTGAGAGAGAAACCCTGAATTTCATTGGCCTTCTTGAACCAAGGTATCTTTCCTTGGATGCCTTTGATTGGATATTTCTATAGACTGGTTTTAATTGGGACATTTTCTTGCCCTTAGAACTGTAAATTGGCAACTTATTAAATTCCCCTTTTCAAAAGCCATTCTGTTTCTGGTGTATTGCATTCTGGCAGCTAGCAAACTAGAACACCTCTCAACTCTGAACTTTCTCTGTCACTGATGCTTTATTAGTTACACTTCTTTTCCCCCTTTTGGTCAGGGTGGAATTGTTGATCTCATGGTGCCAGGTCTGGGATTCATCCCTGGGAGTCTTCTCCCACGTTGCCAGGGAGGCTTTCACCCCTGGATGTCATGTCCCACGTAGGGGGGAGGGCAATGATTTAGCTTGCAGAGTTGGGATTAGACAGACTGAGGCCACATCTGAGCAACAACAGAGGTCCTCCAGAAGTAACTCTTAGGCATGGCTATGGGTAGTCTAAGCTTCTATGCTACCTACATAAGCTTCACATGAATAAGCCTCATGATCGAGGGCATGACCTATTGATTTGGGTGTCCCTAAAGTTTGACCCAATATCAGGGGATTCCCTGATGGTAAGGTTTAATAGTTCTATGGTCTTTCTCTGTTCCCTTAGGGGAATTTGGTTAATATACTCTAGGATGTTTCCAGGCATTATAATAATCTATATAAGATTAAAGGACCTCTTTATCATTCTATGATCTCTGTGTTTCAGCTGTTCAAGTGAGCTGTACACGTAGGTTGAATTAGATTATGCGCTACAGAAAATTTCAGTTCCAGATCAATTAAACCTTTCTTCCATTGGTCTCAAAGAGTATGTGTGGTTCTAAACTATGGACACTGTCTTCCTTACTCCTACGTTCTGAATTACTTTAACCCCAACCTGTTCGGCTTCATTCTTGTGTCTAAATATCAGATTATATTTATAAAACATCCTCTCAAAATCCAGAAATAATAATCACCACTCCAGAATTAATGTGTCTGCTCTAAAAGCTTACAATCTAGACCCCTGTTTTCTTATAAGCATTTTCTAAAGGTGACCAGACCATTGTTTTTTTTTTGTTTCTGGCCTATTTTGTCTCACCCACCTCATTTTTGAGGTGCAGAAGCCAGATGACGATGGGGGAGCTGCCTGGGGCTCCTTCCCCCCCTCCCTCTAGCAGGATGAGGGAGGATTAATCACTAAAATAATAATAGTGTCTTCCTTCATTTTAAATTTCGGTTAGAGTTGATAAACCTCACTTTTCTGTTCAGTTTTTGCCCTCTTTTTTTCTGATAGATTTTGTTCTTAGGTACTTCTTAGTGGGGCTGTTAACACACAGAACTGGTCTGATTGATAAAGACATGAGAATGAAACATCGGCTAGAATCTATTGTTTGCCTCATTTGCCTCCTTTTCCTTGAAAATCCTTTCCACCACCCGGGGCCATGTTGTATGTTCACAGCACATGGTGCTGGCTGGCTCGGCTCTCCGGTGGTGGACTGATGGGGACTGCAGGAAGACTGCCTGTGCTTAGCAACCTCTGCCTCGTGCTCCCTTTGGGCGCCATCCGGTGACACTGTCAGGCTGGGTCACTGCCCCTGGCCTCGGCAGTGGGCAGGCGAGGCTGGAACACTGCGGGCCGGCACACTCAGGCGCCGATGGCACGACTCTCGCCGGGGCTCCCAGGGTGAGGGTTAACGTGATGCGTGAATGTGTTGGAAGCCAGGCCAGGTGGCTTCGGAGTGAGTGGAAGGCAGCAGACAAACCTGCAGGAACCTGCAGCAGAGGCCATCACCGCGGGCTTGAGGGAGTTTGCGTGTTCCACCTGCGCGGGTCTGAGTCTTGGCTTGGCCTTCGCTGCTGGCATTACCTGGCCAATTCCCTAACCTCATGGAGCCTCGGTTTCCTGCTCTGTGTGATGGTGGTTTCTTGCAGATTGTGAAGGTTAGAGACAGTGGGTGCCAGGTACTCAGCCCAGCTTCTACACAGACGGAGCTCCAGATGTAGTAGCTGTTATTTTATTATTAAAGAACATTTTTATTATTTATTATTGCTACAACCCTGAAAGAATATATATATATATTTTCCCCTATAGCAGTTTGAACTCTCATTTTAAGCCTGACAATTTCAGCTGGACGAGAACTGTGAAATACTTTAGGATGTTTTTAGGTTCCTTCGTTAAATTGTTAGAGTAAGACTTTAGAAAAGCCGTAGAAACAACCCACCTTGCAAGGAACCAGACTGTTATGGGCTTTTCTGTCACAGAGGTCCTGGCTCAAGGCCCGTAGAATCTAGGTGAACCTTCCACCTTTGCCCAGATAAAGAATTGCTTTTTCTTTTAATATGTTAGATCCCTCTGCTAATTTCAGGCTGAGATGAGTATTAAGTAGCCAGAAGTTTCCTGTCTATGATCAATTCTAATGCCTTTTCTGAAGGGAAATGGTTGTAAATTATTACCGGTTAATTAAATGAGTGTTTCCCCAGAGTCCTGTGTGCAGACTTTTATACAGGCCTGTTTAGAATCATGGAACATTAGAGCTGGGAAGGTTTTTAGACAACTTCTCATTTCACAGAGAAGGAGGCTGAGCCCGGGGTGTAAGTACCCTGTGGGACTGCTGCAGTGCGATGCTGAGGAAATTCCAGCATCGGCCGGGAGTTAGGGTTGGGGGTGTCCGGTGGGCATGCGGAGCTGAGAGACTGTAATTCCCGAGCTGTGGGGCTTGCAGTCCTGGAACCACTGGTGTGCCTTGCAGCCCTCCTGGGGTGCTTTTATGTTTTGCACAGTGCTGTCACTGAGTGTTACCCAGCGTGTATGCAGTGTCATTCCTCTTTTACAGGTAGCATTCCAGGGCCACACGGCTTCTGCCCCGGGCTCCGAGGTGGGACTAAGCCTCTCTCACTGGACTTCTCTTCCCAGTGACACAGCAGCTGCTACCCTGGGGTGGTTATCCCTTAACCTTTTCTTTACCAAAGATCTCATTGCATTTTGTTTAAAGAAATTTTCCATGACAGCCCCTGCTTTTTCTTTCAATAGAAGCTACCAGAAAATGGAATGTTTCTAAAACGTTTCATCAGTAAGAAGGAAGCTTTGTGTTTTGAAACACAATTTGCAGTTTTGGCAGAGGTGTTCAGACTGTGGCTCAGCCAGTGTTTTAACTAATGATGTATAAGTTAAAGCACCCTATGCTTAATAGACATTTTCTTGAATCCTGCAGCATTTGCAAGGTGCTAGTTGCTCGGTTTTTTTCTTTTTTTCATGTCCTCCCCTACATAAAACATTTTCTACTGAGGATAGCTCTTCATTGGGAAGAACCTCTGCTTTCCCTTCAGTGAGTAGAAAACTTCTGTATCCTCTGGTAGTTAATCTGCATTATCACAGACTGAAAACAGAAGACTGGAGCTTTAGAGCTCTGGAGAAAGCCCCTGTGTATTTTCAGCATCACCATCAGATAATATTCATTCAAATCATAAGACCAAATCAGCAGATATTTATTGAGCATTTATTTTAAGATACTTTGACCTTGTGGGGCATATAAAAGTGCCAGATCCTGCTAGAATGGAGGGTACAGATTTATCGCAATTGATTTGATATAAGCACATGAAGATTTTAAATGATTGTTTTCAAGGTATATATATAAAAATAATATTGTAACTATTTTAATATTTAATTTTACATTTTATTTTTTATATTTTAAATATTAAAATTATAAGTGAGATAGGAATTTCAAGAATAGCGGGATCAATAAGAATGTTACTATCTTCCTAAGAAAGGATCCTTCCTTCTGCTCATCCTAGCCAGGTGTGCCAGGTCATTCCTCACACCTACAACCCCAGGGAGTCACTCTGGGAAATCCTGAGCACCTGGCAAAGATCCTGACAGTAGGAGGAATTGAGTAAAGATTTGAATGAATGGACAGGTGAAATGAAAGAGAAAAGCTTTACAAGCAGAGAAAACAGCAGAAGCAAAGTTGTGTGTAAGCTGTAGAGTGAGGAGGCCAGCCCAACCAAAGGAGCAGGTTCATAGACTGGAATTTTGAAAAAAGGGCTTGGATAAGTTCATGGGGAGGCAGTAAAAGGGGAATCCAGGTGGCTCTGATAGCCAAATTATGAAAGTACAGACAAGCCACCAGCAGGTTTGATGGGGGAAGTGAGTTGATGAGATTGGAGTTTTAGAAAGTGAAAATGAAGACACCCCCCCCCCCGCCTTTTTTGTGTAGAGGTGGTTGCATGATTGGAGGAAAAAGGATCAGTGAGGTGTATCCTACAGCGAAAGGGGAGACTGGAGTAGAAAGACAGATCGTCATGGATTAAATGAAAGTGAGCCTCAGGTCAGAGTGACACCAGGCGTTTCAGCTTGGGAACTCAGAAGAATGATGGCATCAGTGAGAAATCTGAAAGTTTGAGAAAGCATGGAATTAGGTTAGTTTAAAGCTGGAGAGGACCTCAGACAGCATCTACCTTAGGGTTCCCAGATGGCGGTTTGTGGTCTGGCTGTGTCAGTCACCCGTGGAACATCTGGAGATACCTGGCCTCCTTCCTTCTCCTTAGAAAATTTGGAATCGCTAGCTCTTTGGTGGGGCCTGGGCATCTGTCTGTTTTACTGCTCTCCCTCCTTGATTCTGTGGCACAGTGAGGTTGAGTGTCTCGCCCAAAGTCCCAACACAGGTTAGGGCAGAGTTGGCACTAGAATCCACGTCTGCCCTGTCAGTGCTTTTACTTGATCCCATCACACTGGGAGAATAAGTTCAGATGAGAGCGAGTCCTTTTTGAGGCAACCTTGACTCAAGTGGCTGTGAGTGTTGAGGGGGTAGTTACTTAGGACTGGAACTCAAGGGAGACCTTACTCTGAAGATGAACATTTGGTTGTCATTCACTAGACAGCATTTTCTGAGAGGCTGCTGTGAACTAGGGACTGGGTAGATATGCAGAGACTCAAAGAGTAGAATAGTAGAAAGGAAACCTAAAGCACTGGATTGCTAAAGCCATGTAAACGAGTAGATTTCCTTGTGCGCAGAGTAAAAGGAAGAGCAGGAGGCAAATGACTGCTTTTGATGGAATTATTTTGGTTAGAGGAAGGAAGAATATAAGTTGTTTCTATCATGCAGATCACAGAAAGTTTTTAAAATTGAGCTATATATTGACACACAGCAGGTGATCTATATTTAAAGTGGGCAGTTTGGTAGAATTTGCTAGATGGATATACCCATGAAACCACCAACAAAACCAAGATGGTAATTATGTATTACTCTTAAACGTTTCCTTGTGCTTGCCTTTTAAAAAATGCTTTGCTAAGATACAATTCACATACCATACAATTCACCCATTTACAGTATGCAATTCATTGTTTTTTTGTTTGTTCCCAGGGTTGTACAACCATTGCCATGGTTTACTTTTAGAATTTTAGGTTTTCCCTAAAAGAAACCCTATTAGTAGTCTGTCCTATTCTCTGATTTCCCCTACCCTAAACAACCACCAGTCTACTATTTGTCTCTATAGATTTGTCTAATTCTAAATATTTTATGTAAATGAAATTATGCAATATGTGATCTTTTGTAACTGCTTTCCAAAGTGGCTTCACCATTTTATGTTCCTATCGGTCATTTCCCCGTATATTCATCAACACTTGTCATTGTCTCTTTTTTTATTGTGAAAAATAACATACACATAAAAACAACAAATTTCAAAGCACACCACAACAAGTAGTTATGGAACAGATTTCAGAGTTTGGTATGGGTTACAGTTTCACAATTTTAGGTTTTTCCTTCTAGCTGTTCTAAGACACTGGAGACCAAAAGAAATATCAATATAATGGTTCAGCAGTCATACTCATTTGTTAAATCCTATCTTCTCTGTTATAATTCCTCCTTCTCCTTTGATCTTTCTCCCAATCTTTAAAGGTATTTGAGCTATGCTCATTCTAACTTTTTTGTTTTGGAAGGGGCTGTTGATAATATGGGGTGGGGTATGGAACTAGTTGATGTTCTGGAGAGGCTGGCCCCTCTGGGTTTTAAGACTTTACTGACCTAGGAACCCATCTGGAAGATATAAGTTTCTGGAAAGCTATCATAGTTCATGGAACCTTTGTGGAATCTCAGATAAAGCCTGTGTTTTAGGGTTGGCAGGAATGGTTTTGGTTGGGGTTTGAAAAACCATGATAAACAACAATATCTAGCTAAAGCTTGCATAAGACTAGCCTCCAGAGTAGCCTCTCAACTCTATTTGAACTCTCTCAGCCACTGATACCTTATTTATTACAATTCTTTTCCTCCTTTTGGTCAGGAAGGCATTGTTCATCCCATGATACTAGGGCTCATCCCTGGGAGTCATATCTCTTGTTACCAGGAGACTTTCACCCCTGGGTATCATGATTTGGAAGGGCATTGATTTCACTTGCAGAGTTGGGCTTGGAGACAGAGAGACCACATCTGAGCAACAAAAGAGGTCCTCTTAGGCATAACTATAGTTAGGATTTGTTTCTCTGCTACATAAATAAGCTTCAGAAGAGCAAACCTCAGGATCAAGGGCTTGGCCTATGACTTGAGAGTCCCTAATGTTTCAAACAGTATCATTATTTCCCTGGTAGTAAAGTTTAATAGTTCCATGTTTGTTCTCCCATCCCTCAAGGGACTTTGCCAGTAGCTTTAATTATCTGTTCAGTATATTCTGGGATGTATCTGGGTATTACATCAAATTATAGAGAAGTACAAGCCTTCATTCCCATTCTGGGCTCCTTGGGTTGCTTAAATGATCTATCCAGACAGAATGGAGTATATGCTGCAGAAAATTTAGGTTCTGGATAAAACAAACCTCTCTTCATTTGGTCTCATAGAATAGGTGATATTCTAAAATACAGGCAATGTCCTCCTTACCCTTGTATTTCTGATTTACCTTAGTCCCGACCCAGTCAGCTTCATTCCTATCTCTAACTGAAGCCTGATCTCGTTTTCTCTTTCTTTAACAGTTGTTGTATGTGGCAGTGCTGACCTTCGGAACTGCAAGACTCCTACTTTGAGTCTTAGGTGTCACACAGGCACCCAAAGTTTCATGGAAATACCAGATTTTAAATATATATAGCACAGCGTCTCAAAATCTAGAAATAACAATTACAGCTCTGGACTAAATGTGACTGTATAAGAGCTTACAATCTAGACCCTGATTTTCTAGAAGTATTTTCTAAATGAGACCATTCAAAGTTTGCTTTTTTTTTTGTTTGTTTCTGGCTTATTTTGTATCATATAATGTCTCACAGGTTTATTCACAGTGTTGCATACCTCACAACTTTGTTCCTTTCTGTAGCAGTACAATATTCAATTATATGTATACACCGCAGTTTGCCATTCCACTTCTCAGTCTGTGTATCCTTCAGCCACCTTCATCCACTGGGCATCATGTATAATGTCTAAGGTCAACGGTCTACATCTCACATTAGCCTCACTTAGTAATATTATTATCAACACTGCATTTTAGACAATTTTCATTGCTCCCAAGAGAAAAGTAACTTATAAACACACCCTCACCATGTCAAAAATCCAAACCTCCCCTTAACTCTTGTCCCCCTCCCCCAATCATTTACCCTGGTATTGCTGTGGTACTGTTGATGCCTTCCTGTTAAAAATAGCCCATAGCATGCAATAGTAGTTTCCCCCTTATTCCCCGATATTATAAACTCTTTTTTTTGGGGGGGGGGACATGGGCAGGCATATTATAAACTCTTTGGACAAGATTCATACCTCTGAAGTAGTTCATGCAAGAACTCAATTATATTTGTAGTGCTAATCGGTGGGACGTATGGCTCCATACAACTCCTTTCAATCATGTTCACCTTCAGTATGGTACTATTACTTATGGTACTTAGACCCACTAATGAACTGCCTTCACTTCTATCTATTCCCTACGTTTGAGTTCAACCTTATTAGCTAACCATTCGCCCATCTGTGCCTTCTGTATATCTCTAGGTCCCCTGTATTCTGTATCATAAACCTCTGATTTTACCTTTACCAAGGTCATAAAAGTGAAACCATACAGTGTCCTTTTGTATCTGGCTTATTTCACTCAGCATTATGTCCTCAAGGTTTATCCATCTTGTCATGTGCTTCAGGACATCATTTCGTCTTATTGCTTCATAATATTGTATCATATGTATATAACACATTTTGTTCATCCATTCATCTGTTGATGGCCATTTGGATTGTCTACATCTTCTAGCATTTGTGAATAATGCTGCTATGAGCATCGCTCTGCAGATGTCTGTTTGTGTCAGTGCTTTCAGGGCTTCTAGGTATATTGCTGGGTCATAGGGCAATTCGATATTTGGTTTTCTAAGGAACTGCCAAGCGGCTGTACCATTATACATTTCCACTGGCCATGCCTAAGTGTCCCAATTTCTCCACATTTTCACCGACATTTGTAGTTTCCTGTTTGTTTAATAGCAGCCATTCTCATGGGCATGAGGTGGCATCTCATTGTAATCTTGATCTGCATTGCCCTTACAGCTGATGAAAACGAGCAGCTCTTCTTGTGCTTTTTAGCCATCTGTATTTGCTCTTAAGAGAAATGTCTATTCATGTCTTTAACCCATTTTATGATTGGGTTGTTTGTTCTTTTGTTGTTGAGTTGTATGATTTCTTTATGTATACAATGTCTGTCTTTTTTATTATTGCTGTTCTGGTGGGTCTGAAGTGGTATTTTGTTGTGGTTTTGATTTGCATTCCCCTAATGACTAATGGTTTGAGCATCTTTTCTTCTGATTATTGGCCATTTTTATATCTTTGTTGAAGAAATTTTTATTGAAATCCTTTACCCATTTTTAATTTGGGTTGTCTCTTATTATTAGGTTCTTAAGAGTTCTTTATGGTGGACATGAGTATCTTATCAGATATTTACCAGTATTTTCTCCCTTTCCATGGGTTTTCCTTCCACTTTCTTGACGATATTGTTTGCAGCAAAAAGATTTTTAATTTTTTGTTGTAATCCAATTTATCTTTTTTTTTCTTTTATGCTTGTGCTTCTATTGTCATATCTGAGGAAACATTGCCTAACCCAAAGACATGATGATTTACAACTATTTTTTCTTTTAAGAACTTCAGAGCTTTAATTTTTACATTTAGGTCAATGAAGCATTTTGAGTTAATGTTTGTCTTGTGTGATGTGAAGTATAGGGGGTCCAGCTTTATTATTTTTCATATGAATATCCATTGTCCCTGTATCATTAGTTAGAAAGACTCGTCCTTACCTATTGAATTTTCTTCAGACCTGAATGGCTCCTTTAATCCTTCCCTCCCATCCCTCCTATATCCCGTCCCCCTGATCCCAGGCTCTCTGCTTTTTTCCTAGATTTTATATAACTAGAACCAGGCAGAAAGTACTTCTTTTTATCTGGCTTCTTTCATTCAGTGTTCAGAGAATCTGCTATGTTGTTGCATAGATCAATAGTTCATTCTTTTTTATTGTTGTATACTATTCCCTTATATGGATATACCACATTTTAAACATCCATTCATTTATTGATGGACTTTTTTTCCCTTCATTTTTGGCTTTTAGGATAAAGCTTCTAAGAACATGTGTGTACAAATCTGTGTATGGGAATATGCTTTCTTTATTCTTGGGTTAATACGTAGGAAAAGATTGAATGAATCGAATGGTAGGCATGTGTTCAACCTTTAAGAAACTTCCTCATCTTTCCAAAGTGTCTGTACCATGTTACAATCCCACCAACAATGCATGAGAGTTTTCCTAAGGAGAGGGGCATCTGTTTATCCAGTGCTTCCTGAATGACTTTTACAGAAAGGAATGCTTTATGTGTGCATTTCCATGGAGGGCCTGCCTCAGCACTGTGGCCTCAGCCACGTTCTGTTTAACATTCTGTCAGTGCCTTATATGATGACAAGCTAATCCGAGTCCCTGCTTTTGGAGGCTGTGAAGCTGTGAGTAAATAAACTGACTGGATTTTGAATTCAGTGAACCTTAGGGCCTAGAACAACAAGGTGAAATTTTACAGAAAATGTTTGTGAGGGTTTGGGGGCCTATCCACTGCATCAGCACAGGATGTGGGAAACAAAGCCATATAGCACATAGAAAAGATGCAAAGGTTTTGATCGATGGCACACTCAACCTGGGTCACAGGAGTTTTTCAGAATGTTCATATAAGTGTGTGGCAGCATCAGTAAAGTGCACTCTCGAGATCGAGGTTAGTGATAATTTTCCTCTCCTTTGTGAAGGTGAGGTCACACCCACAGGGTGATGTTCAGTCTTTTAGGGGGTGTGGAGACATTGGGGTGTGTCCAGAGGAAACTGATCCGAAGAGCAAGGGGGTAGAAAACTATGCCCTAAATGAAACTACTGAAGGAGCTTGGTATATCCATGTTTGTTAATTTACTCATTCATTCAACAATTTTTAATTTTCTTATACAAAAAGCAGGGTCCTAAGGGACAGGGTATAATGACCACATCCTGATCTGGTTTCCAGCAAATTGTCCAACTGTCTTTAAGAGGCCTAAAAGGTGAATTTTGAGTTGAGTCTTGGTGGATAGATAGGAGTTGGAGAAGTAAAAAAGGAAAGGAAGGATTTTTCCATCCAGAAGAGTCAGCAAGACTAATGTCACTAGGCAGTAAATTCCAGACAGGTAATGTGTCTTTTTCATGTTTGTGACTGTACTCCCAAGTAGGCTACCTGACCCATAAAATGTCCTGGTTGAGCTCTCAGGTTAATTGAAAGATTGTACAAGCAATTATGAGAGGCTGGGGCCTATGTTGTGTGTGTTTGGGGTGGCGGAGATTGCTGAGGCTGAAAGGAAGACAGGGACATGGCTAGGACCTCATTATGGACAAGAGAGGAAACACTGAAAGGTTTTAAATTAGGAAGAAGTGACATAGTCAACATCACTGATAGCCGTTGGAGACCAGAGAGTCTGGAGACAGAGAAACCAGCTAGAAGACCGTTGCAAGAGTCCAGGTGAGGCAAGGCAGTGGAAGAAGAGAATAGATGTATGTGGTGGGAAGCTTGGGTTGCCAGGTAAAGGGTGGGGCCGGGAATGTGCAGGAGGGTGTTGATTAGGTGATACAGGACAAGGGTTTGAACTCTGGGAATGTTGAATTAAGGGAACTTGTAGGATGCAAGAGATAGAGATTTCAGAAATAGTGCATACATAGGTTTGAGAGTGAGATGTGTGTTCAAGTGGAACTGAAGAAATGAGTCTAACACTAATTCACTTTAGCCCTCTTGGAGGTTCCAATATATTTCTCTCTCTTACTCCTAGAAGTTGAGACTCTTGGTTGGGTTTTGAAACCATGGGTCTGAGAATCTTCCAATGGAAAGAAAAGAGGACTGAGGAGCAGCAGGATTTAAAAGTAGTCAGAGAAAGAGATGCCTGGAAAGGAGCCCTAGAGGGAGAGTTAGAGGAGAGCCAGGAAAGAGTGGTGCCCTAGAAACAAGGAAGAGAGGTTCATGAGGAAGGCAACTACTGAGAGGATCAGATGCCACAGAACAATCAGCTGGGATGAAGATAGGCATGTTAAGAGGCTTGCATGAGCTGCTTTAGAGCTGGAGGGAGGGCAGGGTATAGAATGGTATGAGAAGGCTTAGAGGGGATGCAGCAATTGTCTTCAAATATTTGACCTATTCTCTTTGGCTTCTATTTTGGTTGTCTTTTGGGTGCAAATGGTAGCAAACCCAATTCAACTGGCTGAAGCTGAAGGAAATTGATAGGCTAAAAAAACTGAAAAGTCTGAAAGTATCAAGCAAGACTTGACCTAGGGGCTTAAAAGAACATCAAGACCTGGTGTTCTGCTGTCTCTGACCTCTCCCCTCCTTCTTGACAAACACGACAGATTTATGTCCTTCCAGATTGAAGTTCAGTACAAGCCAGGTCTTCTCTCTTCCTCTAGTTCCAGGATTCCTCACTGTATGCATTTGGTTCACACACCCAAACCTGACCCGATCACTGAGGGTAAGGGATCGCAGTTTCCTGGGTAGCCAGGTACAGGGCACATGCCAGCTCTGGACCAGTCACCGAGGGGGGGATTTGGTGCTGTGATTGGCAAAGTGTGGGTTACATGTCCACTTTGGAGCTAGGGTGGTATCCCAGCTGAACTGTCTCTACTATGTGTGATGGTAGCTCTCAGAACTAATACAGAAGTGTTGTTTCCAAAAGCAGGAATGAAAGCTCTAGCTAGAGATAAAGTGCCCACTACAAGTGTAGGGGATGGAATTAGTGGAAATTTTTGTTCCCTGCATTTCTGCTCATGAGAAACATCTTTCTATGGAGTCTAGCAATGAAATAGGCCAGCTGTAGAGGTAGTGAGTTGGCTGTAACTAGAGGTATTCATCTCTAAATAGAAGACAACAGTTCATTAGCTCTCTGTAGATGGAACACACAACCTCCTAGATAGTGCTTTTTAAACTGTTTTATCGTGCCCCACAGTAAGGGATACATTTTTACACTGTAACTCAGTTTACCCTTATACCTGCACATAGAACTGCAAATAAAATTTCATGAAAATGTACTTTTCGTTATTACATAAGGCATGTTCATATTTTCTTTTTCACTTTCTTCCACTTAAAGAACCCTGCTGTTGCAACCCATTACATTGTTTTCATGTCCCAGTATTGGGTCTTGACTTAGAGTTTGTAGAACCCTGTTCTAAGGGCAGAGATTCTTAGCCTTCTTGTGCCGTAGATGGACCAGGCTTGAAGATGATGTTTGAATCTGGTTTTTCCACAGCAGTGGCGGTGTAGTCAAAAGTGAGGAAGCACACAGAGTTCCCAGGTCTGAGTGCTGCGTCTGCGGCCCTGTTTGCCAGAGCAGCTCGTGACCTGTGAGGGTAGGGTGGTCTTCTCTGCAGGCCTGCGGGGCAATGCTGGACGGAGCCAAGGCTGGAGGATCGAGGAGGTGGCCCTGGCTGTCTGTCTGTCCTGAGGCTGCAGTAGTTCCTTCTGGGCCAGCCGCAGTTTATGTTGTGAGGTTGAATGTGCATGTATGTGTTCTCTGCCAAGCCTTTATACTGAAAAGGAGGGAGTGGCATTTAAAAATAATATATTTTTGACTTGCAGCAAGTCAAGGCAGAGAATGGAGACAATTGCAGACTGACATCCTGTTTAATCATCTCTCTAGAGAGCTCTATTTTCAGAACTTCTGTAAGGATTCAGAAGTGATGTTAAGATAATTAAGGGAATATTGTGAGGTTAACAGCAGTCCTGATACAAGTAGCTGGTTTGAACACGGATGATTTATAGTATGGTAGCCAAATTATTTACAGATTTTATGCAGAGAAAAATCCGATCATAGGAACACACTGTTATTCAGGTCAAGTTTTCTGAGTGAGTACAAAATGGGCATCTTTTATTTTTAAAAAATATATAACCAGGATGTGGTGCTATAAAAACACAACACATTGTGCTCAAATTCTCATTACGTGACCTAGCAGTAAGGCCAATGTTTTTGTTTGTTTTTGGGCTTTGTTTACCTGTAGGAACAATAAAAATAGTCAATAGAATTGAGGTCCTTTGAGATCCCCTCATAGCATCCGCCATGGAAGCCATGTCAGGAATGCTAACTAATGACGTAATACACTCTCAGGTGAGAACGATGAGGCTGTGAGTGGCCTTGTTCAGAGTCCAGAGCCTATGGGGACAGAGTCAGGCTATAATCCACGTCCTGGTCAAGTTCACGGCTCTTTCTACCAGACCATATGGTTTGCAGCTTATTTAAATGCAATATTTTACTAGACAGGAACTTCCATCATTATATTCAACTCCTCTTGACCTTCTTTCTTTAGATGAAAGGTTAAAGGCAGAAATGGGCTGAATCTAACAAGATTTACTTAAGAATCATTGTAAATTCATGTATTTGGGTCCTGAAGAACCTCACAATCCAAGGCTTGGAGATTTTCATGGGTGGGGAGGTCAGCATCCAGCACAAGAGGGCTGAGCCTGCCCGCCTGGCTAGTGGTGACCAGAGCACACCTGAAGGGTTGCTGTCCCATCCTGGGCACCGTGTTACGTAAGGGTGCTTGGAGTACTGGAGTGTGTGCCGGGCGCTGGCCCTCAGTGGGCATGCTTGCCGAATGGATGTCTTCATCTTTCAACCCGTAGAGAGGAACTCCTGTGAACAGGTGGAGTAGTGAAGCCAAAGAGTCTAAACATCTTTCCCTAGTGCTTCCTGAGATTAATTTGACTTTGGTAGAAATGGTATAGATTCAGCTATACTCTTCACCTTATATTTTTTACTTCATAAAGTCAAAATTTTGCAGTTGATGACATCACATTTGGAAATACTGAGTCCTATTTACCTCGTTATTATTAAAACCTTTTATTAGTGTGGTATATTTGTTACAATTGATGAAAGAATATTATTATAATTGTACTACTAATTACAGTCCATGATTTACATTATGGTTCCCTTTTTGTGCTTGAGTCCTTTGTTTTGTTTATTTTATCTTTTCTCTAATAACATGTACATGATCTAAAGTTTCCCCTTTTGATCACATTTTCACACGTATAATTTGTGTTGACATTCACGATGTTGTGTTACCATTGCCACCGCCGAAATATTTCCATCACGCCAAATAGAAACTTGATATAATTTAAGCATTAACTCTCCATTCCTTACCCCCACCCTGGCTCCTGGAGTCCTGTATTCCGATTTCTGGCTCTATGAATTTGCTTATTCTAATTATTTCAGATCAGTGAAATCATACAATATTTGACCTTCTGTGTCTGGCTTATTTCACTCAACATAATGTCATCAAGGTTCATCCATGTTGTCTCAAGTATCAGTATTTTATTATTTCCTATGGCTGAATAATATTCCATTGTGTGTGTGTGTGTATGTGTGTGTGTATAAGCCACATTTAATTTATCCATTCATCGTTGAAGGACACTTGGGTAGCTTCCATCTTTTGGCGATTGTGAATAATACCACTATGAACATTGGTGTGCAAATATCTGTTTGAGTCTCTGCTAGTTCTTTTGAGTAAATACCTAGAAGTGGGATTGCCAGGTCCTATGGTGATTGTATACTTGCTGAGGAACCGTCAAACTGCCTTCCCCAGAGGCTGCACCATTTTACATTCACAACAACCATGAACAAGTGCTCCTATTTTTTCCCCACCCTCTCCAACACTTGCTATTTTCCATTTTTTTTAAATTGTAGCCTTCTAGTAGGTATGAAATGGTATCTCATTGTGGTTTTGATTTGCATTTCCCTAATGACTTATTTTCACTCATTCTGTAGGTTGTCTTTTTACTTTCTTGATAAAGTTCTTTAATGCATACAAGTTTTAATTTTGATGGGGTCTGATTTATCCATTTTTTTTTTTCTTTTGTTGCTTGTGCTTTGGGTGCAAAGTCTAAGGAACCATTGCCTGCCATAAGGTCCTATAGATGTTTCCCTATGCTTTCTTCTAGGAGTTCTACGTTTTCTTTTCATTATCTGTCTGTTACCATTATTTATTTCATGCATAAATTATCTAATAAAATGCTGTTGTTAAAATGGGTATACATAAGATAGGGATCTCTCAAAAACAGTTGCCAAGTTTATGGGTACTTCTTCATATAATGCAAGGGAAAGATAAAAGAGAAGAAAAATTCAAGAGGAAGATAAATCTGAAGGAACGTGCTGACTTTTAGATATGCTTCTTAACCTTTGTGATTTTTTGAGATGTCCCTTGTTCCCTGGCCCCTCTACTGTTTAATCAGAGCTTAGATCTGTTTTATATCTGTGATTGGCAGATTTAAGCCTTTCTATAAAGAGTTATTGGAGGCTCACAAAAATTATTTTAAATTTAAAATATATATATTTTTTCTCTTTCTAGGTGGATTTGGAGCCAGAGGGGAAAGTGTTTGTGGTAATAACCCTAACAGGGAGTTTCAGTGAAGGTAAGAATGAGTTTTCGCTAGTTTTCGGTATGTGGGCAACCTTAGTACATAACCTGGGAATATCTATCGTGGAATTTGTACAAAGAGCATTTTGTAAAATATGCTGTAAAACAATTCACTGTCTTCAATTAGGCTGGCTAGTATTTTATTGCCTAATGGTCTATTGGTTAATGGTGGCCATATTACATGTATTTGTTTAATCTGGTAATCTGGTGTTTTGTTTAACATACTCTCTGAGATTTCATTCTTATTCGTTTTTATCGTAGCTGAACTAATAAATTGGTTCTTGCCTCTTTGAGTTCATGCCTATTTAAACTGTGCTGTAGATTTTTGTTTTTGTGCCAACCTTTTAGATTTTCCCTGCATGTTTGTGCAAGAAACTTAGAAATGATGTCCTCTTCTTTGTGACCTTTATCTCAGTCTTATCCCTTAAGAGAGTCTGTGCCTTTTCCCTTGCTACCGGTGAGTGCCTCAAGTAGTTTTTAAATTCAAGTAAATTTATATACAGTCAAATGAACAGATCAGAAATGAACAATTTGTGTTTTGACAAATCATACAATTGTGTAGTCAACACTCCAATCCAAGATAAAAATAAATTTCCATCAATACCTTTTTTCCCTGCTTCCAGAAGCAGTGAACATACTGATTTTCCCTATTGATTACTTTTGCCCTGTTCTCTAAGTTCATGTAGATGGAATTATGCTGTATATACATTTTTGTATCGTAGTTAATTTACTCAGCATAATCTCTGTGAGATTTGTCATTGTGTACATCAAGATTTCATTCATCTTTATAGCTGAGTAGTATTAAATTATATAAATACAATTTCTTTTACCCATTTCCTTTTGAGGATTTTTCCCTGTTTGGGGCTATTAGAAAGAAAGTTGCCATAAACATACAGACATACACTTTATACATATACATAATATACATAAACATATGGGCATACACTTACATTTCTCTGGAATAAATATCTGTGAGTGGAATTGCTAAGTAGTAAAATAAATGTATGCTTAACTTTAAAAAAAAACTTAAAAATGTTTTTCCTAACTGGCTATGTTATTATACTCCCACCAGCAATGTATGAGAGTTCCAATTACTCCATATCCTTACCAACACATAATATGGTCATTCTTTTTAATTTGAGCCGTCCAGTAGGTATAAAAAAGGTATCTTGTTATTTTAATTTGCATTTCCTTGATGTTGAGCCCTTTTAAGTTATTTGGATTTTAATCTTTTTGGTAAATGCCAGTACAAGTCTTTTGCCCAAATTTTAACCCTTTGGTTTATCTTTTTATTATTGATTTGTAGCTTTTTATGTTTATGGGTATGAGTCCTTTGCCAGAGATATGTATTATGAATACTTTCTCCCAGTCTTTGACTTGTCTTTTCATTTTCTTAATGATGTCTTTGAGCAGCATTTTCTAATGTTTATCAAGTCCAATTTATCGCTTTTCTTTCACTGTTTCTACATTTTGTGTCCTCTCTAAGAAATCATGGTTTATCATAAGGTTGCAGATATTCTCCTATTTTTTTAAAAGAAGGCTATAGTTTCAGCTTTTGTGTTTGAGTATATGCTCTTTTCTAAATTAATATTTGCGGGATATGATGGAGAGGTTGAGATTTGTTTCCCAATATAATAATCCATTTGTTCCAGCACCATTTCTTGAAAAGTCCAGCATTTCCCACAGAATCACCTTTGTACCTTTGTTGAAACCAGTTGGCTCTATATGTGGGTCTCTTTCTGGACTGTCTGTTCTGCTGCATTGATCTGTCTGTCTGTCCTCATGCTAGTACCACAAATGACTTCATTACTGCAACTTTATAGTGAGTCTTAGGGTTAGCAGTGGGAGCCCGCCAGCTTTGGTCTTTACTTATCAGTTTGTTTAAGGTTATTTTAGTTATTCTGGGTATTTTACATGTTGATGTCAATTTTAGAGTCAGCTATCAATTTCCACACAAAACCCTGCTGGATTTTGAATTGGAATTGTGTTGAATTTATAGATCAATTTTGGGAGAACTGACACCTAAACAATAGTGAGCATCTTCAAATCTATAAAGAACAAGTATTTTAAGTTTTTGATGCTATTATAAATGGTATTTTAAAATTTCATTAAAAATGTTTGTTACTGGTATATAGACATACACTTGATTTTTGTATATTGACTTTTATTGGTGACCTGATAAAATTCACTCATTAGTTTTATTAGTGGATTTTTTGTATGCCTTAGAATATTTTATGTAGACAATCGTACTATCTATGAATAAAGACAGTTTTATTTTTCCTTTCTAATATATGGCTTTTTTCTTTTTTATGCCTTATTGCATTCTGAGACTTCTAAGACAGATAACCTGCCTCAACCCAAACAAA
>PVIY010025848.1:0-14285 GCA_004026745.1 Myrmecophaga tridactyla | reverse complement strand
TTCTATAAAATGTTTATAGGTTTTGGTATTAGGATTATGGTTGTACTATAAAATGACTTTGGAAGAACTTCTTTCTCTGTTTTTCACAAGAGTTTATATAATTTATAGTTTAGTTATCAATTCCTATGTAATAACCCAACCCCAAATTTAATGACTTTAAACAACCATTTCATGTGCTCAAAATTTTGCACTTTTTGTGTTGGGTTTAGCTGAGTGGTCCTTCTGCTAGATAGCTAGTGTTCATTCATGTTTTCACAAAGCGACCACTAATCTATTTTCTGTCTCTGTAGATTGGTCTTTTCTGAACATTTCATGTATGGGGAATAATACAATATGTGGTCTTTGACATCTACTTCTTTTCACTTAACATAATGTTTCTGAGGTTCTTCCCAATTGTTGCATGTCACTTTTTCTTTTAAAAGATTTTCTTCTGCATGTGGAATTGGGTTGACATGTTTTTCCCAGCGTGTTCTGAATATTTTTCCATTATCGTTCGGACTCTGTTGTTTCTGATGAGAAGTCCGAGAGAATCTTCCTTGTTAACTTCCCTGTGGTTATGTGATGACATTTTTCCTCAGGCTGTTTTCAAGATTTTCTCAAACTATTTTTTTGCTTGTAGCATTTTGACTGTAATGTGCCTTGACTTAGTGTTATTTTATTTATCCTGCACAGGGTTTGTTGAACTTCTTGGATCTGTAGGTTGATGTTTCTCATCAAATTTTGAAAATTTTGGCAATTATTTCTTTAAATATTCTCCCTGCTCTTTTTTTCACTCTCCTCTACCTATAGGATGTAATCATGTTTATGTTAAACCGCTTGATATTTTACTCACTGAGGTTCTGTTAATTTCTTTTCAATTTTTTTCTCTGCATTCTTCAAGCTGGATAAATTTTATTGATCTGCTTTGAATTCACTGACTTGTTCTGTTGTCTTTTAATTGCTGTTGGACTAATCGAGTGAATTTTGAATTCCAGATATTGTATTTTCAGTTATATGATTTTCATTTGCTTCCTTTGCAGTTTCTTTTTTATGCTGTCATTCCCCTTCTGTTCATTTTAAGAACATTTTCCCCTTATGCCCTTGACATATTTATTAGATCTTCTTCAAAATCTTTGGTAAATTCAACATCTGGGTCATCTTGGGGTCTGTTTCTGATGATTGCTCTTTCTCTTGACTATTGGTCTTTTTTTTTGTTGTTGTTTCTTTATATATGTCTTGTAATTTTTTATTGGAATCTCTCTTGTATGTGCACAGTTCTGGGTTCTGCCTGCTCAAAGGTGTTTCACCTTCTTGTTTTGATTGGTGTCTTGGACATATAAGATTTGTGAGCAAAATTAGTCTGCCTCATAGCTTAGCCGAAGAAAATGCTTTGTAGTATTACAGAGCTTTGTTACTAGAATAGTACACAGGGAACATGGAGACAACCATGTCATAGAGAATCTCAGCAGTGAGCAAAGGGGCAAGAAAGGGGCAATGAGATTCTGATTGTGCTGTACCACCTTTCTAGATTAAATTGCAAAAACCAATAGTATAAGTCCATGCATGATAGAGCAGGTTTGATTGTATTATAATCATCATATGATTCCTTTTTCTTTTGAGAGCTGTATTAGCTCTCTAGGACTAAGTTTTATTAAGATTCAATTCAATTAAGGTGTGCCTTCCTTAATTGTACCATAGAAACATCAGGACACTGGCACTTGAATATACATAGATGTTCTTATCATAGTAAGTTCTTTGTGCTAGTGATAAGAAAGAAATTGAAAATTATATAGAAGGTGAGTTCTTACTAGATCATTGCAATTGTATTCCTTTCAGAGTCATCATGGGTAAAATTGTTCAGTAGGCTGTGTTTATCTTTGGTAGTTCCATCTCCCCTTTAAGTTGATCCTTCCTGCTCTCTGCCTTCAACCATCTCTTACTCCAGTGCAATGTCCAATTATCTCCTCAGTCCAGGAACAGTTGCTAACAAGGAAGACAGTGAATTCATGAATTATTTCACACTGAAGTGATAGTGATCAATATCTTAGTAGTGTGATCCTTTTATAGGTGTGTCTTGAGTATTTTAAAAGTTGTTAGAAGAGCAATTTTACCCATGAGAAATGGACTTTTATTGTTAAAATTTCAGGGACTATGCATCTATGTGTGGGGAATATATTTTAGGAACCCCGGATCTGTTCTCTCTCTCTGTAAGAGCATTTTCCTATCCGCTTGGCTCCTAGACTGGGTCTCAGCTTGAGCTTGCACATTGCTTCCACCTTAGAGCACAATCCCTTGTCAAATGCAGGGGATGTGAAGGCTGCCTTTCTGCGTGTGTTACACAAGGGGTGAATGGAGCCCCAGATGTGCCTGCTGCAGCTGGAGCGGCAGCCCAGGCCTGCCACTGGGATCTTATCCCTGGCTCAGCCTCACTCCTGCAGTCACCTTCGAGTCCCCAGCCCTGAAATGGCGGGTTGGCTAATGGAACACTTGGAGCTCTGGTTTCGATCTTGGGTTCTGAGGGGCTTCACTGAAAGTAGTAATGTAATATATGGAGTCTCTGTGGGTCTAATGCATGAACATGTCTCTGTGTTCCTGTTGTCACAGCAGTGTGACAACACGTCTTTATTTTGACCCTGACTTTATTTTATTCTAGAGTCTGAAGTCTTTAGTGGGCAGTTACAAGCAATGTTGGTTTATCTCCATGCCTGTTTTTTTTTCCCCCCATAGCCTCCTGTAGGAGTTCTGCCATTATCTCAGATGCTAAAATCCCCAAACTCTGTTAAAAAAAAAAAAAATGGGGCTGTGATCTGTGATATTCAGGACTGGTATTAGGAGAAACTGACTCCTTCTTATTTCACGTTGTTTCATTGATTCTGAAGAATTAACAGCTCAGGCAAAAACATGCTATTAAACTTATGGCATCATTAAGACATCCCTGTGGTCTCGATGTCGATGCTGGGGATATAAAGGTGAACAAAACATGGAAGGCATGACCCTGTCCTGAAGGAGCTCTCAGGAGGGAGAGCAGATGCAGCCTGTGTGTGCTGGGGACCAGGTGCCACCACAGGACGAAGCCCACGCACGTTGCTGGGATGCAGGAAGTGCAGTCCAATCTGCTGAGAAGTTTAAGAGAAAGCCTTACGGGGAGTAGATGTTTAAACCAAGTTTGGAGGATAAATAGGAGTGTGTTAGGAGGGGAAGGCAGTTCAGGAGGGCCGGACAGTTTGTGTATGGTCAAAGTTCTCCTGGGCCAGTAGGAGTGATGGGGAGCCAGTGAAGGGAAACATCTAGTACGATGGCTGTAGGGTTAGGGGTTAGATAGTTGGAGAGCCCAGTGTTTGGAAAGCCCTCAAGAGACAATTAATCATTGTTTAAGGGAGAGATGATTAGGGGCCCATGTTAGGGTGAAATCAATGGAGATGCAGAGGAGAGAACATCTTTGAGATATGTATCAATAGTAAAATCAACAGGAATTGGTGATTCATTGGCTGTCCAGAGATGAAGGCAGCAATATCAGAATCTGAGATGATGCCCAACGATGTGTGGAGTCATTTACCAGGATAGGAACATGGGTAGAAGATGTTGAATTCCGCTTTGGATTAGTAGGTCTGAAGGGCTGGTGGGACATTCAAGAGGAGAGGCCTAGGAGGAACTGGAAATACGTGTGTGGAGTTCTGGCCAGAGGTCTGGGCCCCAGATACAGCCCTAAGTGCCTATGAAAGCAGGCGCATGGATGAAGTTACCCGGTGAGAAGATTTAGAGAGAAAATCAAGGCTGGCCAATAGCAGAACTTGTGAAATTTGCCTGGACTTAGGGTAACCCAAACTTAAATGGTTGGGCCCCCAGAGAGAAAACCGATCAGGTGCCTGCTAATGGACATTATATACCGTGTCCTCTCTGAAGTAGTCTTGATAAACAATCGAACCTGAATCTGGCCAAGTTTCCAGATCTAATCCCTGGATTGGAGGAAATTCAGGGGACAGGAGAACATTTTAAATGATACCATAGGATGCAGTCAGCAATGGAGGATGTAATCAGTCACAGACATGGGGAATTTGTACAGGGCAGGAGACTTGGTTTCTTCCACCAACATTTGTAGGAAAAAAGAAAAAAAGGAGGAAGAACCTAAAATAACAAAAAGAGAGCCATGTTAACCAGTTGCCCTGTATGAGCCTTACATGGATCCCAATTTGAACACAACTTGTAAAACAAGGAAAAACTCTCAGAAGACAACTGAAGATGTGGGAATGGTGACAAGAAACCTGATAATATAAATAAATTGTTGGTGTTATTTAGGTGTAATTATGGTGCTGTGGTGGTTGTGTTTTTTTAAGAGCTTCTATTAGAGATATATTTCGAAATACCAGTGAAATAATATGATATGCCTGAGGTTTACTTCAGAATGATCAAGAGGGTGGAAGGCACAGGATATAGATGAAACCAGATTAGTTGTGGGTTGAAGCTGAGTAATGGGTACATGTGGGTTTATTATACTATATTTCCTAATTTTGCATGTTTGAAATTTTCTTTAATAAGAAGTTAAAAAGTTTAAATGACAGAAGAAAAAAATAAAAAACAAAACAACAAGTTTAAATGGCAAATTTAAAAAGGATCTATTTCCTAGACAGAAATCAGTATCTGGGTTGCCTTTACGATATCAAAATGGTAGTTTAACTTTGAGTGTATACTGCCTCTTCTCATTTGTAATTTAAAGCTGGTATTTTGTTTTGTTTTGGTTTTTTTGTCTGTATATATGTTTCTTTAATTCCCAATTAAATGTGTTATGAAAACCCAAATTAAAAACTTTAAATGACTGAAGTACTTCAGAAAGCTTTTGCAAAGAGTTAAATGAATACTAAGGTATGAGTCAAAAAAACTGAAGGTAGAAAAGCTGAGTAACATGATTTCCTTCATTCCAGCATCAAGTTCTCGTTTATAATGAATGACAAGTAAATCGCCTCCTATTAACAGTTACATAACATTTTACACTTGGTAAGTTTAAGTTTAAGATAGTTCCCTAAGAGAATAAAGCAAATCAAAAGAATTAATGATAGGATACCTTCATGCAAGATAGTAAGACAGAGGTTCTGTGTGTGTGCATCTGTTTCTTGAGTTTCCAAAGCAAACATGAAGCTATTCTGCACAGTTTGGGGGAAAAATAACTTCTTACAAAATAAACTAAAACAAAATACTGACAAACACCTATGATGTTTGTTTAGAAGAGAGAAAACCTTTCTGTTTTATTAGAACTTCAAATTGCCTCTTCTTTCAGATTCTTATTACACTGTTTGGAACTGGTGCACATTTTTCCTGGGGAGAATATTGAAAGAGCATTTGAATTTTGGTATCTGCTTGTTCTCTCTAGTAAGACAATGCATTACGTTACAGAATGAGATTCTGATCTTTTTCTTTTTGTACAGTTTTCTCAGTTTTAAGCTCAGATTTCCTGTGTCAAACCACTAGTTTACAAATAATTATACCCTGCTAAATTATGACCACGTGCCCCACCAAGGCAGATGGAAAGTAGGAATTGCTGCTTGGAAGCCCTACCCACGGGTTCTCTCTACATCTAACACTTGTAATGCATGTCATTTCTAAAGAGAAAAGAGTTGTCTCTGCTGGGAGTGGATTTACTGCATTCCTTTCTCATGTTTCAAGCCCAATGACAGCTTGTTGATTTAATTTGTAAATTCATTTTTTAAAATAGTATTATTCCTTTAGTGTATTTTCCTTGAAAAAAAAAGTTTTTAAAGACAGAAAGAGAGAAATGAGGTTTCAAAACTAACCACCCTGTATCCTGCCATGCTCGCGCTCTTCTTCATAATGTCCAGCCCATTTATTGAATTCCTTCTATAGGGCCAGACAGCGTGTTAAGCCTATAATTTAGCAAGGAGCAACAGCAGCTTTTTGTTGGTTTGTTTATGACAGCTGTCTTTATTTCGTTTCATTTTTTAAAACTTTTTTTTGGTGTGAAATATATTTACGAAAAAGCGGTAAATTTCAGAGTACATTGTAAAGTAGTTATGAAACAGATTTCAGAGTTTGGTATGAGTTACAGTGCTACAATTTTAGGCGTTTCCTTCTAGCTACTCCAAGATGCTGGAGACAAAAAGAAATATCAATATAAAATTCAGCAGTCATACTCATTTGTTAAATCCTATCTTCTCTGTTAGAACTCCTCCTTCTCCTTTCATCATTCTTCTAATCTTCAGGGGCATTTGGGCTATGCCCAGTCTCACTTTTTCATGTTGGAAAGGGCTATCAATAATATGGGATAGGGGAATGGAACTAGTGGACATTCTGGAGAGGCTGGCCCCTCTGGGTTCCAGGACTTACCTGGCCTAGGAACCCATCTGGAGTTTGTGGGTCTCTGGAAAACTGTCATAGTGCATTAAACTTTTGTAGAATTTCAGAATCCTAGATGTTCTTTAGGGTTGACAGGAATAGTTTTGGTTGGGGGTTGGCAAACCATAATAAATAGCAATATCTAGCTGAAGCTTGCATAAGAATAATCTCCAGAATAGCCTCTCAACTCTATTTGAACCCTCTCAGCCGCTGATACCTTATTTATTACGATTCTTTTCCCCCATTTGGTCAGAAAAGTATTGTCAGTCCCACAGGGCCGGGGCCAGGCTGTTCCCTAAGCATCGTGTCCCTTGTTTCTTGGGAGACCTCACCCCTGGTTGTCATGCCCCATGTAGGGGGAAGGGGAATGAATTGAAGCCTGTTCTCTTTTTCAGTTTCTCTAACAGTTGTATGTGGCAATGCTGCCTTTTAGACATACAGAGCTCCTACTCATAACAGCAGCTTTTGTTTTATTTTCTCTCTGATAGCAGGATGGCCTCTTGTCCTAGTAAACGAGTCCAACTGTATGCTCAGGCTGACCTATTTATTATTTCATTTGCTTCCCACTGTAAACTTCTGAAGTTCACGTTCTTCTTTCTTTTTTGTGTGCTGTATGGCGGGCATCACATTTCATTGTTTTTCCATGTGAATTTCCATTATTGCAGTACCATTTGTTGAATTTTTGTTTGTTTTTTGTTGTTTGTTTGCTTCTTTCTTTGTTTTTTGGGAAAATGCATGTGCCGGAAATCGAACCCGGGTCTCCCACGTGGCAGGCGAGAATTCTACCACTGAGCCACCCTCGTACCCCTGATTTACTCTTATTATGCAAATGGTGAGCCAGGCTCAGAGAGGCTGATTTGCTTGTGGCCTCCTGGGCTGTAAGTACCAGGCCCACATCCGAGCTTAGATTGTGACTTTTTTCTTTGTTCGGGAAGTTGTGGTTTTACAGAACAATCATGCATAAAATACAATCAGATTTAGATTCTGAGGTCCAGGGATCTTTCTAAGGCATCCCAGCAATCTGGGAGTCATTCTAGCACTTTCTTTTTATTCTGTCTTATAAGAAGACTGTTCTCTAGGTGGTATAATCCCACTCTTCCCTTGGCTTTGTCTTCTTTTGAAATGATGTCTTTTGCCAATGTTTCCATGGGTTCCTCCTTCTTCAAGGAACCTCCTCCTTTTTGGATGACTGCTGACATTCCCCTGGAAAAGATGCTGCCTTCTCACACATCAGGCATGGCCCGAGAGCTCTTGCAGATCGAACTTATTATTTTGCCCAGTTTTTACTGTTATCAGTAGGTTCTCTTGATGTTGACAGTTAGCTAGAACGTGAAAGAAAATACAAATCAGCAAGTTCAGCCCAGGTGGATGGCTGTCCTTGCCTAGTTCTATGCCCTGGTCATCGCTGGCTTCACTCTACCTACTTTTCTTGCCTTCGCTGACTGTTGATGAAAAACTGTTAAGTGGTTAGCTTCTTTGAGAGTTTTTCATTTGGGTCTTAAAGTGTGTTTTTGCAGACCACTGGGACTTCCCGAGTCATTTTTAGGGGTTCTGAAAGCCAAAACTCTTTTCTTTATAATAGCTTTAATTCGCCCTTTTTATGCATTGACATCTGCACCAATGCTGCAAAGCCGGTGGTGGGTAAACCTGCTGGTGCCCGAGCACACATCAAGGCAGTGGCGCTCAGTTGTGCTGTTGCCAGGTTTCTTCACTGCCGCATACTTGCAGGAAAGGAAAAAAGCCAGCTTCACTTAAGAATGCCCTCGATGAGGCAGTAAACATGACTAGTGTTGTGAAAACTCAGCCCTGGCCTATGTATCATTTTAATATTCTGTGTGACAGAATTGGGAGTATGCGTCAAACACTTCTGCTACCTACTGAAACACAGTGGTACATCTCCAGAAAAGCACTTACGTGATTGAGCTGTGAGGTGAGCTAGCCAGTTTCTCTGGGGCACTATTTTTATTTGAGAATTTGGAATTTAGCTATAAATTCCAAAGTTAACTATAACTTGGAAATTTGTCAGGTATTTTCTTTCAAATTGAATGAAGTGAACTTTTACTTCAAGGAAAATAACCATGAGTATTTGGCGCTCATGATAAAATTAGAGCCGTCAAGCCAAAATAAGATTTTTGGCAATTAATATCTATCGTCATGAGCTCAACAACCCCCTAAAACTTAAAGACTTTTCTGATGCATTTTTTGTTAATATTAATTAAAAATTGTGATTTAAAAAAAAATTTGTATGATAAAAATGTATCAGTGTTTGGAAGACCTACATAGCTCAAATAACCCATACTTTCAAAATGACCAATGTATGATATTATAAAACCATGTATGGGTAAAGGATCCATTCAAAGTGCAAGATAGACTGATGGATTTTAATATGACAGAGTATAAATAGTTCATTGATATGGCTTTAGATTCTGCATTTTAACTAACCTTTAATAGACAACTACTTGTTCAGTTTTTATGTAGTATCAAAAAATAATATTCACAGACCAGAAAAAGCTATTAAAACACTCTCATTGCCAACTATTCTCTGTGTGAGGCTGGCTTTTATTCATATATTTTAACTAAAACAGCATTGTGCCAGATCGAATATAGAAGCGGATGTAAGGATTGAGCTGGCACGTTTTAAGTCAGACATTAGAGAGATTTGCAAATTGTAAAACAGTGCTACACTTATTAAATTTTTTTTGTTTTAGGAAAACTAGTTATCCTTCATTAAAACTTTATGTCAACATGCAGGGGGCTTCTTCTTGTTATTTTTAAAGAATACATAAATATTTTTAAAGTCTCCATTTTAATTTCTATTATGGGACTTATGAATAGAGAGAACCCACAAAATTTAAGACTCTTTGAGTTCTCAGTAATTTTTAAGTGTATAAAGGAATTGAGACTAAAAAAAATCTAGAACTTCTGGGTAAGAGTAATTTTGCTTTTTATCTTTCTTTCAAAAGGCCAGCACTTTTAATTTTTATGACTAGAGGGAGAAGGGACCGAGAAGTATTTGTGTACATAATTGGAGACGGATGCTGGGTGCCAATTAGGTGATGTGTGTTATGGAGAATAATCCAGGGACTTCTGAAAATGTTAGCTTTTTTTTCCCCCTAATTATTTTTGCATTGCAATGTACTTTTTTAGCCAGTTATTATTATTATTATTATTTTAGTCATAAACCTTTTCTCATGAAACATAGGAAGGTTCGGAAGTGACACCAACACAGCCCAGAAACCTATGGTGGTTTCTAACTATAGAGCTGCCAGTTATGGGGTCCATTATGCTAAACCTTTGCCTAATTAGAATAGAACAAGGGCAGTTGCCATACTTCTGAGCAGTCAGAGCTGTAAGTACTAAAAGCTGAACCTGTAAAAACAGCTTCTGGAGCTGTGGACCCAAGTATCAAGAGACCCTTATATGATACTTGCTTATTAACTGGTATGTGCCTTTAAAATCAAGGTTCTTACAGAAGTTGGAGTCTGTTAGTTTCTTAATTTTATCAGACTTCATTCTGTTTTCATTGCAATTAAACTCGTGGTATTCTCTCAGTAATGCTGAAATTTGGGTAAAACAGAAAAGATTTAATTTTATGATAGAAAAATTTAATTGTTCCCCAGTCTCTTCTCATTATACTTCAATTTTATTTCCAGCAACCTCTTATCTGCTCTTTTTGTTTAAAATGAACCAGGCAGCAGAGTTCCTGTACTGGGCTGAGCAGTACTTCTAATTTATTGCCACTTGGGCTTACTGGATCAAGAGAACGATCCATATATGCGCAAGGTGTATTGATGTATGGGATTACGTATTGTATGTATGCTTGCACATGTGTGTGTATGCCCGTGCATACTAATGACATTGATTTATTTTCACAGGACTCAAAATTTGGTGTGTGGGTGGAGACACAAATGATTAGAAAAATGCATGCGTGTGCAATATACTGGATAGAAGGTGCTATGGAAAAAATAAGGAGGGTAAGGGGACAGAGATGGAGAGGGCACATGTGCTGTTTTATTTGTATTGGGTGGTCAGGGAAGACCCTCCGCTGTGGTGATTTCTGAGCTGGTCTGAAGGAGGGGGGTGCTGTCTGGCAGAAGAGGGAACAAGAAATACAAAGACCCTAAGGGAGAGCAGAGTTGGTGGGTTGGAGCTGCAGCAGGACGAGGGGTGTGCTGAGCCGTGACATCCAGGCGAGGTGTCTGTCGTGGTTGTTGGCATAAGGTGGGCACCGTGTTGGCGGCACTCCTCTTTCTGGGAGCACACCCTTATCACTTAAGTGAAATTAGCCTATATTTGGTGCTGGCTTATCATTTGGTTGCATGAACATTAGTGTTTTCCCTTTGGTCTGGCTTGGTGAGAACAATATTACAGCTCTTGGTAATGATTTGATATAAATTGCTAAACCAGAAACATTCTAGATTGATCATGAGGACCTTTCTGAGTTCTAGGAATTTTGTGAATTCCGTCATGGTTGCTTACTGTTCTAAGCTAAATTAGATCTGTCGCAAGGTTAGTAAACATTAGTGGTTCAAATTGACCGTCTGGAGCTAGGTAACAGGTCCATGCACTACGAAATGTAATTAACTGTAATTCAGTTATGTTTATGGGTTATTTAAAAATTACCCTTATTTGTGCACCTCACCCATCTAATACACAGTCAGAAAGCTCAGGCTTAACTGGAGTCTTCTGCTCTTGAACTTGTGAACCATTATTTGTACAGTTTTATTAAACATTCTGGATAGGTTGGCACTCAGTATCATAGGTTTGCCCCAGCTTTTTGGGAGGTTAATTCCTTTTGAAGATAGGTGATATTTCCTGTATCATGTAAATGAAGATGCTTCTACCATCTCCAGCATATTGGGAAGCATTTAAAGAGAGACAATGTCTTGTAGCCTTGATACCTGCTTAGTAAGCTTTTTGAGTCCTTAGCTTAGGGATTTATCAAGTGCTGAAAACAGTACTCAAAGTATGAAAGGGCAAGAGAAGATCTGTTTGAGAGCATAGGAATCATTTGAGAATTTTGAAAAATACAGATTCTCAGCCCCCACCTCCGGTTGAATCAGAATCTCTGGGGGAGAGGTCAAGGAGACAGATACCCTGTAAGCACCTTGGCTGATTTTAATGGTTGCCTAAGTGTGGACACCCTGTTCTAAATCATATTCAGTTAGATTAATGGAGATTTTTGACACTAGAAGAAGTTTTATTAGTTGAAAAAAGTCATACGGGAAAAAAACACAGATGGAAGCATATTACTTTCCTGTAGTCCATTCATAGTTTACAAAGCCCCAAATGTGTTCTTTTAGGAGACTTTAAAGATGTTTCTGGCAGATCAGATTACAGTTTTTGCATTTTTAGGAGGAGAAAATGGGATTCAGAGACGGAGGCCCTTGTTAATGTTGGCAAACAGTGCTAATGGGGAGACTCAAACCAGGCTTGAAGGTGATGCCTTCAGGATGGGCTTGCTGGCTTGGCTGCCTGTTCACTGTTGGGGTGCAGACAGGTTATAGACGGGTCTCTTCTCTTAGGGTAACTGGAACTGGGGGAAGGCATTTAAAAATGATTCCAGTTAAAACGGGAGCCGGAATTGTTTATGGTTATGTATCTTGAAGAAGGTTCATTTGGGACTCTGCTTGTGAAAACAATGACAGAAATTGTGACAGTGAATTTCTCTCTCATATTTGTCAGTGTTTGGGTTGTAATGGCACCTGGGTGCTAATTCTCAGAACACGAACAGGTGAAATAACTCAGTGTGTACTTTCCTGATTGATTTCAAAGTATGATAACAGCTCCCATTTGACGGCTGTTGACTTTCTCAGCACCGTCATGAAGAGGGTTATTTTTGCAAAAATATTTGGCGATGTCATCAAGTTTTCCAAAGACTCGTCCTCCTCCTTCAGCGTTGAGCTTCTCTTCTTCTGGGGATGGCCCTGACGCCCCCAAATTCCTTCGGCAGTGAGTTGGCTGTGCCTGGAGCACTAGTCACTCTCCTTCACGACCTCCTCTCCCGGCTGAAGGTCTCACTCTTACCTGGAGTGGGTTTGTGTCCTGTGGGTTGTTTTGTAGGATGTAACTGATGCGCAGGAAGGGGGGATGAGAGCCGTGGACAGGGTGGCAGGCACAGGATAGTTCTGCGCCAGGAGGGATAGCCACGGGGAACTAATCCAGGAGGGGTCAGCGTGTTGCTGAGTGACTGTTTTTATGTCCTGGACACATCTCCCAGCGGCAGGGGTTTTGATTAGAGTGCTTAGATGAGTTCAAGTGTCTGGGCAAAATGAATCGTTTATTCCTTGTGAAAGGTGCGGGGCAGTCTTTCCTGAGTCGGTGGTGTTCAAATACCTTCCTGTATGAAAAGCTGCACATCTCGGTACCATAATCTTATCTAAAAGTCATGTAGTGTCCACCCAGGCAGAGGACCTGCCACAATACCGGGAGGGGTTCCTTCTAACGTAGGACTTGAGGAAGAATTTGTTGACGAGAGCTGATGCTTAACTCCGGGAGGGAACCGTATCGATTTTGGTAAACATACTAATAAATGACAATCGGGTAGGACTCTGCTCTTCCTGTGTCGCTGTTCCTCCGGGAGGACGCCTCAGTTTGGGGTCTGTGCAGGGATGTCCGTGACCTGTCCAGTCTTGGCCATGCCGTTTCCTCAGGGGTTGATTCGTCTGATTCCAGCATCCAGCATTGCCTCTGGGAATGCCCCCAGCGCCCAGTGTAATCTCTCTGGGGACATCTGTCTAAAATGCAGGACTCTTGGCCGCGGTCTGGCTGGGTCTGTGTGGCCCTCCCTGCCTCTGAGCAGCGGTCAGAGACCATCATGCGCTGACACGGACCCACATTCGGTTTGATTTTGTATGTGGGATATTGCGGTGTCCTTGAGGGCTTTCAGTTATGGTCTTTAGGCAGGGTGGGGTTCTCCAGGGCACCCCGCTCCGAGCACCCCCTGTTGGGGCATCATCCGTGTCTCCTGTCTCCTGCCTCAGTTTGTAATCCTGAATCTGAGCATTTTTTCTGTGTTTTCTCAGTGGGGTGCAGTCTCCCTGGGAGGAGCGCTTGTGGGCCTTTTAGTGGAAGGAGTGCTTCTTTACCAGGCTTGAGACTAAAAACTCAGCCTGTTCCCTGGGTACCATAAAGACGATTCTTTGGCACCGCTCAGCAGTCCCTCCTACTCCGATCAGGTTTGGGTATGTGGAGTCTCGCTGTTCTAGGGAGCTCTTGGGGGAATGGTAGGGAGAGGAATCTCTCTTCATTTTTTTTTTTTTTTATCCAAGAAATAAGTCAGGTTTTCAGATAGCAGAACTACTTTTTAGTGCTGTCTCCAGCTCCCTGAAATGCCCACAAGAGCTCGGTTTTGAATCTATTCCTTAGCAAAGCCTTGGAGGTAAAATCCCCTGGGAATTGCTGGTGGGGGGGGGGGGGCGGAAAGGGAAGGGACTCTCACTGTGCTGGAGATGTGGGCTGGCAGTGGAGGGGCGGCGCCTGCAGAACCAGGTGGAACTGGTTCTCATACCGGTGCAGAGTTGTGTAAGAGTGAGCAGGGGTGGCCTTAGGTGTAAAACGTGGGGCTAATGATATCTGCCTCCAGGATTGTTATAGAGGCTCCCTGAGATCAGATGCACCAACGCCCATCCACAGACTCAGTACTGGGGTGATGCGGAGTACGGCCCCACTCATTTTGAGAGAAAATCTGTACCCCATTTGCATTCATGTGCTTTATAGTGAATCATCTAAAAAGGACGGGGAAAAATATAATGATTCCATAAACCCCTTTTCTCTGCCATTGTTCCAAATTGAACTTTGCATGCGTCATATCCTGGGAGGGTGTGATGTACCTACGGGTGTGCTTAAATGCTTTTGGTAGGAGCTGCCGTCAGCGAAGCTGAGGCTTGGGGAGAAATATTCCAGGGTGGGGGCAGGGGAAAGTGTGGGGTGGACTCACTCACAAGGGAAGGTGTGGGGTG
>PVIY010025847.1:0-36148 GCA_004026745.1 Myrmecophaga tridactyla | reverse complement strand
AGACACACAGTCACTGAAAGAATTTGTGACTAAGAGACTGCTCTATAAAAAATAGGAAAGAGAGTACTACCAGCAGATAGGAAAAGACAGGAGAGACAAGTCTGGAGGACAGTGTAGAAATGAAGACTATAGGTAAAGGTAAAAAGAAAAAAAATTAGATATGACATATAAAATCCAAAAGATAAAATGGTAAAGAAACATACTGCTTATACAGTAATAACATTAAATTTTAATGGATTGACCAAGAACAAGCTGGGACTCAGCATCAAGGAATTGAGAAAACCTTCTTGGCTGAAAGAGGGGAGAGAGAAATGAGACAAAATAAAGTGTTTTAGTGGCTGAGAGATTTCAAACAGGGTCAAGAGGTTATTTTAGAGGTTATGCTCATGCATTATATAGATATCCTTTTTTTAGTTTAAGATGTATTAGACAGGCTAGAGGGAAGTGCCTGAAACTGTAGCACTGTGTTCCAGTAGCCATATTTCTTAAAGATGATTGTATAATGATATAGCTTTTGCTATGTGACTGTGTGATTGTGAAAACCTTGTATCTGGTGTTCCTTTTATCTATGGTATGGACAGATGAGTAAAACATATGGAGTAAAATAAATAAATAATGGAGGGAACAAATGTTAAAAGAGAGTATATTGAAACACTAGTGATCAATGAAGGGAAGTGATAAGAGGTATAGAAAAAAGTTAGCGGAACAAAGTTTAAAATATATTGGGTGGATGGAAATACTAGCAGTCAATGAAAGGGAAGGGTAAAGGTATGATATGTATGAGTTTTTTCCTTTTTCTTTTTATTTCTCTTTCTGCAGTGATGCAAATATTCTAAGAAATAATCATGTTGATAATATACAACTATGTGATGATATTGTGTGTCATTGATTATAGACAAAGAATGGAATGTTCACATGGTAAGAATGTTCACGTTTGTATGATGTTATGTTTTGTCAATTAAAAAAAAGTCCCCTGCAAAAAATGTTAATGGATTGAACTCCCCAATCAGAAGTTATAGACTGGCAGAATTGTTAAAAAACAGAACCCAACAATATGCTACCTATAGGAGACTCACCTTAGATGCAAAGACAAAAGCAGGTCAGATGTGAAAGGTTGGAAAAATATATTTCACACAGACAACAACCAGAAAAGACCAGGAGTAGCTAACATAATATTTCCCTCTCTCTGATGCATAGTGAGTGCAACTCAAAGCTGTATCTACAGGGATTCATCTACAACTTAAATTGGGACAACAAGAATTGTTATCTTTATTTAGGTAAAATCTATTTCTGGGTTTTCTTCATTCCTATTTTTGTTTTTGTTTCTCATATATTTTCCCTGCAAATTTGTGACCTGGACATTCACTTTTAGTCTGTGGATAGATATCTTATTCCCAGGTGCTTCAAGTCTTCCCCCCTCTGCACACCCACCCCCTGCTTTCCCTAATCACATGGCCAAGCCATGTCCACCACAGAAGGGGTGTTTCTGTTGGACAAGTTTAAGGGGGATGATGGGGATGGAAGAGAAAATTTGTCTAATTGTTATTAAAATGCTAAATATTGCAAATTTCAGTTTCATCATAATATGATAAAGTTGAAGGGGAAATACAGCATTGCTTGTTAAAGGGTAACAGGAGAAATTAAAGCCCTGAGCATCCCCTGCTCCTCAAGGCCCCTCTGGACTTTGAGGCCCAGGACTCGCCCATGAGTGCTCGGTACACCAGGAACACCTGGCATGGCTGCACTGGCTCCCTCCCTTTATAGTATGGAGGAAAATAACTACCACAGTTCTCATTTGATTTCTTCTGGTATTTGCTTCTGATGAGTAATTATAGTCTATATATAAAAATGTAAGATTTAGTACTGCTGAATTTGCAATTATGTCATCAAGTGAAAGAGCTAGTCAAAGTGTGGTTAAAAATGAGATCCATGGGAAGATAACTTCATGTTACTCTCTCAGATCTCATGGACCTTTGCTCTGCTGCTTTCCAAATATGTACTGAATTTATGTATTAGTTCAGTGATTTTTGCTCTGTAAAATATTTTGGGATCTATGCCAATTATCCATAGTTCTGCCTGTGGTGCTTTAATCAGGACCCATTGCTACCTGATGGCCATTCTCTGCCTGTTTTATAGTCACTTGTGCATTGGTCATGACTGATCATCTCTTCCCTGATTGAAATCTTGCTGCAAATATCCTCATTTCCTTGGCATTTTGCTGTATGGGTTAGGGTGGGATGTTTTGTTGGCTCTGTTCTGTTTATTCACCAATTTGTACATTATTTGTTATTCTTTGCTACTGTAAAAAGTGAATACAGTTTGATATTCTGTTAAAATGGACCAAAGACATAAACATTAGAGCTAAGACCATAAAACTCTTAGAATAAAATGTAGGGAAATATATTAGATGAGAGGTTATTGTGATGGGAGGTAGTTTCCTAGACCTTACACCCAAAGCATGAGCAATGAAAAAATAGATAAATGGGGCCTCCTCAAAATTAAACACTTTTGTGCTTCAAAGACCTTTTGCAGGTAAGTAAAAAGGCAGCCTATGCAATATGAGACAATATTTGGAAACCACATATTAGATAAGGGTTTAATACCCAGAATATATAAAGAGATCCTATACCTCAACAACAAGAAAACAATTGACGCAATTGAAAAATTATCAAAAGACATGAACAGACACTTTTCAAAAGAGGAAATATAGATGGTTAAAAGTCATATGAGAAGATATTCAACTTCGCTGACTACTAGGGAAATGCAAATCAAAACTACAATGAGCTATCATCTCACACCCACTAGGATTGACATTATCAAAAAAAAAAAAAAACCAGAAAATGATGTGCTGGAGGGATGTGGAGAAAGAGGCACACATCCATTATTGGTGGGAATGTAAAATGATGCAACCACTCTGGAAAGCAGTTTGGCATTTCTTCAGGAAGCTAAGTATAGAATGGCCATATGATCCAGCAATCCCATTGCTAGGTATATGTTCAGGGGACTGAAGGCAAGGACTCACAGGACAATTGCACACCAATGTTTATAACACCGTTATTCACATTTGTCAAGAGATGGAAACAGCCCAAATGTTCATCAGTGAATGAGTGGCTAAACAAGCTCTGGTATATACATATGATGAAATATTTTGCAGCTGTAAGACAGAACAAAGTCATGAAGCATGTAACAACATGCATGAACCTTGAGGACATTATACTGAGTGAAACAAAAAGACAAATACCATATGGTCTCACTAAAATGAACTAACATTAATGAGTGAACTTTGAGAGATAAAGTTAAGAACATAGGTCGTTAGGAGAAAGAAAGAGGGAAGAGATTGAGCAATTGGTGCTGAAGAAGTACCAAATGTGCAACAAGATTGATTGTAAACATTCAGAAATGGATAGCACAACAGTACCTGATGGTAGCACAACAGTATATGTACAATGAACAAAGCTGAATGTGTGTATGGTTGGGGGAGAAGGGCTCGGGACTGTATAACATGAAAATGAAAGAGGACAAAGACTGAGACGGTATAATCTATGAATGCCTAGTATGCATAAGAGTATTTTTGCATGAGGGAGAACAAGTAAATGTCAACATTGCAAGGTGTTGAAAATGGGATGGTATATGGAAAAATACAATCAATGCAAGCTAAGGTCTATAGTTAACAGCAACATTGTAATATGCTTCCACTGAGTGAAACAAAAGTATGATAAAACTAAATGTCAACAAGTGGGGGATATGAGGGAGGGGTATATGATTTTTGCAGAAGGAAAGGAAATGCTTTCATATAAATTGTGATGGTAAAGGCATGGCTATGTGATTGTGCTAATTGGAAAGTTTTTGTGCACCCCAGAAAAGCCATGTTTTAATCTTGATCTGGTCTTGTGGGGCTGTCATTTCTTTTAATCTTGATTCAATACTGTAGTTTGGAAACTTTTGATTAGGTTATATCCATGGAGATGTGACACATCCAGTTGTGAGGGTGACGTTTGATTAGATGGAGATGTGAATCTAACCATTCCAGGTTGGTCTTGATTAGTTTATTGGAATCCTTTAAAAGAAGAAATATTTTGGAGAGAGCTAGAAATGACAGAAGCTTCAGAGCTAATGGAAACTTCAGAGGAGAGCTGACACAGATGCTGACATGTGGAGAACAGACACACAGATATTTGGAGATGCTTGGAGCCCAGCAGACATCACCATGAGATGTTAAACAAGCCAGAACCTGGACAGAGCCAAGGGAACCCAAGAGATGAAAGCCAGCAATGTAGGAGTAAAGTGAGGAACCTCCACACGAGCAGAGACTGAAAGCAACAGGGACCAGCAGATGCCAGTCATGCAACTTCCTAGCCAACAGAGGTGTTCCTGACCCATCGACGTTCCTTGAATTAAGGTATCTTCCTTGATGCCTTAGTTCAGACATTTTTATAAGCTTAGAACTATAAACTTATAACTTATTATATCCCACTTTTTAAAAGTCATTCCAGTTCTGGAATGGCACATTCTGGCAGCTTGAAAACTAATGCACTGATTATACCAGAAACCATTGATTTTTTACTTAGGTTAGATTGAATGAAGTGCAAATAAAACTGTTTAAAAATGAACAGAGAGAAACAAGTGCTAGAGAAAATGTGGAGAAGGAGATGTACCTATTCACTGATCAGTGCAGCCCCTTAGAGGTCAGTATGGTAGCTCCACAGGAGGTTAAGGGAGGGGTTGTCATATGATCCTGCAACCCCACTGATCAGTATATATCTGGAAGAACTGAGTGTGGGGACATGAATGGACACTTGTACACTGGTGTTTATGGCAGCAATCCACAGTGGATGGAGGTGACCCAAAGGTACAACAGCTGAGAAATGGAAGGGGGAGCTGTGGTGTATACAGACAACAGACTACTGAGTTGCTCCAAGAAGGAAGGAAGTTGAGAGGTATGCAAATCAACTGGATGGATGAACTTTGAAGACTGTATGTTGAATGAAATGTCAGAAACAAAAAGACAATATTATCATGCTTCCATCATATGGACTAACTATAATATAAAAACTTGGTGAACTGAAGTTGAGGGCATGGGTTATCAGGTTGGAGTCTATTGTAAAGGGCCCTAGATTGTAAACTCTTATAGCAGTCACATATATTCAGGAAGTGTAACTGTTATTTCTAAACTCTGAGATACTGAGCTATTTTTTAATAACTTGGTCATTCCCAATAACTTCAGGTACTTATGTGACAAATGAAACTCAGAGTTAGAGCTCTGAAGCTATGAAAGTCACTAGTACCCCATGCAGAAACTGTTAAAAAAAATTGAAAAAGTGATCATACTTCTACTAGAAATATGAATAAAGCTAATCTGGATAGGGCTAAGGTAAGTCAGAATTCAGGGTAAAGAATAATATGGTCCATATTTTTAAATTCCAGCTTCTGTGTGAGGCCAAAGTAAAAGGTGTTTATTTGGTGCAAAATTTATATTTTTGGTAGCACACTACCTAATTTAACTTTATGGTCAGTTTATTTGAACACCATAATTATATGGAATCTTGATTAGGGTATGAGATATTGTTGGTTTTCACAGGTTAGTGTGATGCCCTGATATATTCCAGGGGAATTTGGGAAGAGAATAAAAAGTATTTGCAAAGGCCCCTTGAGAGATGGGGGAGAAAGGAGGAAATATTCAACTTCCCCATTAGGGGAATACCTGATATTCTTGGAAGCAATGGGGACAACCAATTCAATAGGCTGAGCCCTCAATCTTGGGGCCATCCCTATGAAATTTATTCTTGCAAAGGACAAGCTAAGCCTATTTATAATTATGCCTAAGAGTCACCCCCAGAGAGCCGCTTTTGTTGCTCAGATGTGGGCTTTCTCTAAGCCAACTTGGCACATGAACTCACTGTTCTCCCTCCGATGTGGGACATGACTCCCAGGGGTGTAATTCTCCCCAGCAATGTGGGACAGAAACCCTGGGATGAGCCCAGACCCAGAATTATGGGGTTGAGAAAACTTTTTTGACCAAAAGGGGGTAGAAAGAGATGAGGCAAAATAAAGTTTCAGTGGCTGAGAGATTTCAGAGTTGAGAGGTTACTGACCCAGAAAACAAACCAGGGCTCCTTGCAGAGTGGATTAATTCATGGCTGGGACAGGGAAAATGCCAAATGAGCTGGGAACATCTTGTAATATAGAACATCAGGAACAAACAAAATCAAACAACAAAACCAGGAAGATGTATGTCAAAGTGAGAGAGGCCTACCTGAAAGCGCTCCCAATGACCAAAAATGGGACAATTAGAGTAATACAATAATGATCATGTTAAATTATAACTCAAAGAAAAAGATGAACACCTATGAGCCCACACTGATGTAAATGCACAACTAACCAAATATTTGGGGAGAAGAAACAACAACTCCTTACAGAATTTCAGTTAATACATTTGGAAGTAATGAATTAAATACATCACCATCTGAGAGTAATTTCCATGGGTAAGACCAACCAAAGGATGCTAAGATTAGTGGGAGAAAGTTTAAGTAGAAACAAGATATTTGCAAAGTCTATCCCCCTACATATTTTGTCATTTCAAAGGGAAAAATCTGTAACTTTCCAGTGGAGAACCCTGTCCAGCCATGTTTAGCAGAGCGATTGAAGTTAGCCTACAGTGACAGAGCATCCCACCAGGTAACCCTGACCTGACAACCTGGGTGGGGTCCTACCCACCGGCGCGCAACCTCAGACTCACCATGAGAAGGCAGCAGATGAACCCAACTGAAGGCACTTCCATAAAAGTCACCTGTAAAATTTTCACAGTCAGAAATGTACTGTGGTATTTTGGTTTAAAATAGACATTAGTGGAAATGGTACAACCTCTTTATATAAGAAAATAATATAAAATTTAATATGCACCTACTCCTATGGTCTAAGAACCCTACACCGAGGTATTTACTTAAGGGAAATCAGTGTATATCTACAAAAAATGATCTGAATTAAATGCTTATAGGAATTGTATTCATATTGCTAAAATCTGAAGGCCATGACTCAAGTATCCATCACAGAGGAAAAGCTAAACAATGGCATAGTAATGGGATGATATACTCTGTTGCAATAAAAAGGAATGAAGAACAGAAATATACAACATGGATAAATCTCAAAAGCATTATTCTGAGTGAAAGAAAACAGAAGAGTATTTATTACATAATTCCATTTATATGAAATTTTAGAGAATCAATCTAATTTATATTGAAAATTTCAAAACCCTGGCTGCATCTAAGGTGACTAGAAGCTGAGGTCAACTAAGAAGGAGCTTGAGGGAACTTTAGGGAAGAATGGAAATATGCTATAGTTTAGTAGATTATACAAGTGTATGCATTTGTCAAAACTTATTTAACACATAAATATTTGTGCATTACATTCTACACAAATTTTACTACAAAAAAGAACTGTAAACAAGTATGGAACTCTAGTTAACACATGGATGTTAAAGAATGGTTGCCTCTGGAGAGGGTAACTTACTTTTTTGCTCTCTGCTCATTTTCATACTGCTTGAATGTTTAACCCTGTGGATGTAATTATTAATTCCATAAATAAATATTTTTTAAAAAGGCATTGGTGGAAAACTGGTGAAATACAAATGAATTCTGTAATTTAAGTAAATAATATTGTGCCAAGGCTAATTTTCTAACTTTGATAGTTGATGATTATGTGAGTTCATAGGGTAGTTGGCAAAAGGTATGGGAACTCTGAATTATATTTTCAACTCTTCTTTAAGTATAAAAGTATCACAAAAACTTTTTAAATGATTCCTGACACTAATGATGCAATTTTCCTGTTTATTCTGTTTTCATTTCCAACAGTTTGTGGTTGCTAAAAGCATTAGCATAACCTAAAAGAAATCTTCCTCATGGGACACAAATTATGAAACCAGAGGTGGAAGAATCAATCAAGTCCATTAAAGAAAATGTGATTGTTGAAGAGACAGAGAGTAAATTACAGGTTATCAGGGCCCAGGCAGTGGGGATGGGGGTGGGCAGGGAACAGGGAGTTATTACCTAATTGGCACACATTTCTGTTCAGAGTGTTGGAAAGGTTTTGGTGGTGAGGAATGGTGCTGGTGGTACAGCATTGTGAATGTAATAATACCAGTAAATTCTATATTTGAAAGCAGTTAAAATGGGAAATTTTATGTTGTATATATGTTATCACCATAAAAATATTTAAAAAAGAAAACATAATCATATATTTTATGGAGAGATTTCTGCTTTGGCCTCATGAAAGGTAATCTATGCTTATGCCAAGACTGCCAGAGCTTTGTGAGGGTTGGTTATGGCACTGATGCTGAGCAGTCTGTGATAATGGAACCCTTTTCTTTTCTTACTCCATTTCTGTTTCAAGGTCCCTGGCCTGAGCTTTTCCTCCTGTGTTCACCATAATAATGGATTTGTCACCATGTCATCCAGCAAGGTTGATCTTGCCTTTGAACTGTGTGAGGTTAGAGAAAGTGTGTGAGGTTAGAGAAAGTTAAGACCCTTTGCTGCTGAATGCTCTCCTCTGTCTCTCCCCACCTGAGACCTGGATGCTGAGAACCCAGCTGGTGCTTGGGGCCAGCTTCTGGCTTCCAGCCATGTGTACTTGGAATACAGCAGGATGAGACCTGTCATGTGGCCCCTGGGGAAAGCCCGCGCATGTGGACAGCTCTGTGAACTCGGCTTACATTTATAACTTGCTGGTGCTCTCGCTGGTTATGGGTGGCAGTCAAGTACTGATGACATCTAAGAGAGGGACCTGGAGGGTGACTTCCAGTGATGCCAGCAGCTTCCTGGGGTTTCATCACACCTCTAGGTCTACTCTACTTAAAGCAGTACGTCTGTGCTGTGTCCAGACTCCTGAGCAGCAAGACCCTGGCACATTGGAGCCCCTTGGCCTGGATGAAGACCTCTGGGGAGGGAGACCTCTGTCCACAGTCAAGGGTGAGAACACTGGTCCTCCCCCAGCCAGGCAAAATCCTCCCTGGACTTGAGTTCAGTTCTTTTAGGAGCTTACCTGGAATACATCATTCATTTAAGCAAAGCACATTGTTCTTGCTTTGAAGGTACATGTTTGTCCCTTTTCTTCTTCCTGTTCAAGGTTGATTCATCCCTGCAAAACAGGAGGGTTTCATTTCACTGATTGTGAACCTAGGGGGAAGCCCTGGGTCCCAGAATCCTCCCTGCATCACAAGGACTTAACCCTGCTGATGTGTAGTGCAGGAGTATGAATGATTTCTCAACATGAAAAGGGAGGATCTGGGTGAGGAAAGAAGAGAGGACTTGCTGGCAAGCTCAACCTTGACCCCGTGGGTTCTGCAGCTCAGACAGGGAAGCACAGGGATGGCAGGGGGTGGGGGCCACAGTAGGGGCCAGCCCCTCACCCACACTCCTTCCTGCTGGTCCTTTCTGCGAGGTCTGTGGAAAATGCACGAGGGATCCAGGGAGGCACAGGGAGGGGGTCGCAGTCACGTGGTCTTTCCCGTTTTAGGAAATAAGGCTTCTGCTTTCAATGAGAGTTAATGCAGAGTCTTGCTCTAATTTGCAGATATACTGACTGACTTCAGGAGTAATTCAGGAATCGACGATGCTAGATCCCAGCATCCCTGAGCTGAAGCCCCCCAAGCCCTGCTGTACCCCTGAACTCTCCTGTTCCTTGGGTATGTGCTTTCACTGCTCCATGTCATCCCCCTAACGCAGTGTGGATACATGAAGGCAGAGCCCCCGCCCCATCCCCTGCAGTTCTGCACACCGCTGGCAGCTGCTGGCGCCCCTTTCCTGCAGCGCACCCATCGAAAGCACCTTCATGCTGCTCACATTTCCATACCATCAGGCCAGCGGGATGTGCCCCACAGGTAATCATAGAGTGACTGGTCAGGGGTGCTGGGCATTTGCTCCCACTGGGGATGCATTTGCTGGCACGTGTGGATGGGAGTGTGGCTTTTGGACAGGGTCGTGGTGCTGAAACCAGCCCATGACCAGGAGGTTTCTTGTTCTCCTAAGGGCTCCCTGCGCCAAGCTCTTTAAAGGTGGCTATTTGGGTCTCTGGACTAGGTTTGCCAAATAGACACAGGATACCTAGTTCAATATGAATTTCTGATAAACAATAACTTTCTTTAAGAATTTCCCATGCCGTATTTGGGAGATAGCCGAAATATGTGTGAGAAATCTGGCAGACCCTATTCCAGACACAAAGCAGACTCAGTCACTGACCAGTAACCCAATTAACTTCTTTGGTTGTGCCATGACACTCAGCCTTGGTGCCTGCAGGATCCTCTGCAGAGAGCAAGAGGGTATGCAACCTCAATGTCCATGTGGGGAAGTGGCCGTAGGTCTGACTGTCTCATTCTGCAACCTTCCTTTTGCCCTTTCTCCTGTGTTAGGTTAAGTGAATAAAGAAACATCCTGAGCATATACTGTGTGCCCATGATTTGAGGATGTGTTTCCTTATTACTCCTTTTGTTTTGTTTTGGTGTGGGGAAAGAGTGAGCACTGAATGGCATGCTACAGTGGGAGGCTGTACAAACATTAGTGGCTTGTATAGAGCTGAAGCAATTGGAGAAGGTGGAATGGCCTTGGAAGAGACAGACACTCAGTGTTTATCCTTTGGGGCATTTGTTCTTTGTACCTCCTAAACCAGCACGTCTGCTCTAGAGCAATTGGAGAAAGTGAATCTGGGGTGGAGAGTGGGCAGGATGGCAATTGGGAGTCCACATGGTATGCACAAGTGCCTCCAAAGAAACTGGAACAAAGACACATTCTGCAAAACTCTGGTATACAGCACACTTTGCATAGGAAATGGTAAAAAATGTCTTTGTGTGAGTGTGGTAGCTTCCATTTTCATCCTCATTATGAGTTGATGTCATAGAGCCAACCTGCACTGAGCCCTTTATGTATGACATGAGAGGAACCAGTTGCTTTACATACACTCAAGTAGGTGTCTACCCCAACTTGGCCCCTGATTTCTAAGTCACGGGTGGGCGCCTCCATTTGGCTGCACCTACAAATCTTAGAGTGGCTGTCAGGACCCGCCTGTCTTACTTAAATGGCATATGAAAATAGTTGATATTCATCTGTTGATGGACACTTGGTTTGTTTCCCCCTTTGGGATTTTTTGGGTCATTTTCCCTTGAACACTTGTGTACAAGTATCTGTTTGAGTTCCTGTTTTCTTTTCTTTGGGGCATACTTAAAAGTGGAATTGCTGGATTAATGGATATGAAATTTCTGTTTTGGATGATGAAAAGTTTTAGTAATAGAAAGTGGTGGTTGTCACATATTGTAAAAGAAATAGATGCCATGTATTGCGCAATTAAAAAGGTTAATGTGACAGTTTTATGTTATTTATGTGTGTATATATATTAACAATAGTTTCCTCCCTGCTGGAAGGAGAGTGCCTGACATCAGGTTGCCTGGGTGCTGATGCCTTGTTCCACCCTGAGCCACACCTCCTTGCATTCAGATGTTCCCACCATCAGGGAAAAACTGTTGGGTAGTGACTGGCAGGCATCTTCCAGACCAACTGCTCTGGAATTTTCAGGGCCAGCTCCTGAAAAGCAGCATCCTTGAGTGAGCCATCAGAGAAAGGTGTGAGGCACAGGTCTGAACTGCTGGATGTGATCCAGGAAGTTGGTAAGTCTCTAGGATGGCTGTCAGTGCAAAGGTTCTCACAACCAAGAAGATGGTAGTCTGCAAAGCACTAAGCTCTTGGAATTCAGAAGGGGGCTCTTCCTAAGTGCTAGGAAGCAGCTGCTGCCACATCTCCCTGTGCCCTGAGTCCTCCTGACCTGGTGGCTTCTCCCTCCCTGGTTGTCCTGGAGGCTCGTGTGCTCTCCTGGGTGCCAGATTCCTGGAGGGATGGCTTCTGATCCCTCTGTGGAAAAGGTGTGTCATTTCTATTTCCACACAGTATGCTACTCTCTGTATCTGCATAGTGCTTGGTCATCTGTAGGGTAGATGTGTGTGTCTTTCTTAAGGGGCAGTGCAGAAACAGATGGCAAGAAGGCATCAAGTTTCCTCCAGCCACCAAACCTTCTCTGTAAGAGTTGTGATTGCATTTTTGGACCCTTGCTCCCCTCTCAAGGCCTCCTGTGTAGGGTTGTCTCATGATGAACTGGCTGGAGCATTGTCTCTTCTCCCCTCATGGAGGGTGGAGGTTCATGGATATGGGGCTCCATTTGTTCTTGGTTCTGGACCCTGAGAACCCAGAATGTCCACAGCTTGTGACCTAAGGGTTACAGTCAAATGCCTGAAAGGACTCAAGGAAGAGAGCTGCCACCAATTAGTTCCTTTTCGGGTACCAGGTCTCAACAAGCTGCTGTCTGCCCTTTGCTTGATTTTCCTTTAATCAACTAAGCAGTGAATGAATGGAATCACACAATCCTTGTTTTGCTTTTCAGAAAGGATTGCTCATTAAAGGGAATCACTTAATCATTATTTTTTAGTTAAAATCACCCACTCCTGACAAGGAAGAGGCTGGGACTGTGCAGCTTCCAGCAGATGTGACCAGCTTTGCCCATGGCCATTGGGAATGAGACAGAGGTGACCGTGTTCATCCTGCAGAACTTCACCAATGACCCTGGGCTCCAGGCTTCCCTCTTCTGCCTCTTCTTCTTACTCTTTGTAGTGGTCTTGGTGGGAAATGGCCTGATAATTGCAGCCATCCACTGCAGCCCCAACCTCCACACCCCCATGTACTTCTTCCTGGTCAATCTGGCCATGCTGGATATGATATGCACTTTGTCCATCCTGCCCAAGGTCCTGCAGAGCCTGGTGGCAGAGAATACCATCTCCTATGGTGGCTGCATCAACCAGATGTTCTTCTTCACCTGGTCACTGAACGCAGAGCTTCTGCTCTTCACTGTCATGGCCTATGACTTCTACCTGGCCATCTGCCAACTGCTGCACTACAGCACCCTCATGAGTGGGAGGTTTTACCTTGCCCTAGCAGACTTTGTGTGGTCCTTGGGAGTGCTCAATGCCTTCCTGCTCACTGGGCTGGACCTCAGACTGTCCTTCTGTGGCCCCGACACTATCGCTCACTTCTTCTGTGAAATACTCCCCGTGCTGCTGCTCTTCTGCTCCCCAACCTTCATCAACAACATCATGACCATCACTGCAGACATGTTCCTTTCCAGGATGAACTTCTTGCTCAACATAGTGTCCTATGGCTGCATCACCACCAGCACCCTGTGCATCCACTCTGCGGAGGGCAAGCACAGGGCCTTCTCCACCTGCTCCTCCCACCTCATTGTGGTCACCATGTACTACTCCACTGTCCTCTATACCTGCATATGGCCAGCCCTCGGCTCCACTGGGCTAATGGACAAGGTGGTCACTGTATTGTACACCATTGTGATCCCCACTCTGAACCCACTCATTTATACCCTGAGGAACAAGGAATTCAAAGCATCTCTTAAAAACTTCCTCCTGCTATTCTCCAAATGCTGTTGTGTGAAGTGGAGAGACTAGGTCTGACATTGGAAGCCCCACACCCTATCCCCCGTGAGAGACCTTTAGCTTCACTGGACACATTTGGGAGGCTCTTTCTCCAAGAAATTGTTGCTAGGCTCTTTGTCTAAAGGTCTCTTGTATGCATAGAACTGTCACTGTTTGTACTTTGCTTAATGGCTGGTTTATTAATCATATGAAGTTGTTACTAAACCCTTAAGCATTACACAACTCATAATTTGAAACATACATTTTACATTTTGAATTCTCTTAAATGTTGCAACATTTCTGGACTTATTTAATCAAATCCCCCTGTTAATTGGATAACAAGCATAGTATTTTAGATTTTTTTCAAATGCTTTAAACCTTTTAAAAACAAAATATGATCAAATTGAGGCAATGATGGTGAAACTCATTAAACCATACTTAATCCTATCATAAAATCCCTGGTATCATATGATTGAATGTTTCACAAACTTCCATGTTTTAGTTTTTATTATGGCTTCATTTTTTGATAGGCCAAAAGGAAAAAGAATACTAGCTTAGACTAGAAGAGGTTACAGTTCTGTTATCGACCCTCTGGTACTTTTTGAGACTTGGGGTCTGATTGCAACATCAAAAGGGAGTCACACTCAAGCCAGAGGACCTTGGGACTGGCCTCCTCCTGTAGACACTGATTCCATCCAGGATATGAATAGCCCACCATTTGAATTAGCTCTATGCCTTTGCCTGGCACCATGCACGGTATTCACGTGGACATCCTTAGGTAGTTCATGTAGTACATGCAGAGCTGCATGTGTGCAGATGTGTGGGGCTTGGTATCTGGTCCAGTCATTTCACCACATGGGTTTCAGAAGAGTTCCATCTCCTGAGACCCAAGGAACTGGGTCTTTGTGATTGACTCTCCTCTTGAGTACACTTGGCTTTAGAAAGCTCATGTGTAGCAAATACTGTATAAAGCTAACAGTAAAAACTAAACTCTGTGTTATTTTATTGTTTGCATCCTTAATAATTTCCTGAGTCTCATTATGAATCACTGGTTTTTCACAGACTCAGTTTCTTCCATTTGATTAAATTGAACTTCTTATTGATGTTCAGCTTGTTATAATTTGGCCAGCAGATTCAGTAGTACAGTGGACACATTACATTTTATTTAGGCATCTTTCCTTTAGGACACAATTTAGCTAAGACTTTCTTGCTTCCACAATATAATGACATTAGCAATTGGAGGGCAAAATTGGTTTGCAAGTTCTCCTCTGTCGACCTAAGAATGAAACCATTACCCACTCACATTACGGACAGGAAAAGATGGGTACTCATGGTGATGGGTTCACCTTGGCATTGCATTGGATGATAACATTTTTATTTTCTTAGAGCAAATACATCATTTTTAAACATTTTCTACAACTTAAATTTTTAGTTTCTCTCACAAATTTAGTTATGTGCCATTTCTTAATGTGAGGTTCCATCACATTCTACGATATTCTCTTACATTTACAGAAATCAGATGTTTCAACCAAGCATGACTGCCTACTGCTACTTAAGTGAGAAGTTGGTCCTGAGATGAAAAGGGAAACTGGGTGGACAGACACTGTGGCTCCATAGTGAAAAACCACTTTTCCTTGATTTATAAAGTAATGAAATGGTAGGTCTAAAGAAAACAAAATTATTGTTTAAAACACATGTTTAAATTGTACAATTTTATTAGTTTTGACATAAATATAAAGCCTTGAAACCTTCACTACAATCAAGATCATGGGCTTATCCATCACCCCTAAAAGTTTCCTCAAACTCTTTTATTATCTGTCCCTCCCGCCACTTGCCACACCAACCTCCCCAGCTAATCACTGATGTGATTTCTATATATATAAGATAGGTTACATATTTAGAGTTTTATTTAAGTGACAGTATACAGTATATATTCTTTCTTTCTCTGGCCTTTCTCAATCATTAAGATTATTTTGAGGTTCCATTTCCAAAGTCACATGGATTTTCTCCCACTTCTGTGTTTTCCTTTTCAAAATTACTTGAGCTATTCAAGGTCCTTTCCATTTATACATGAATTTTAGAACCAGCATGTTCATTTCTACCCCAAAAGATGCTTTCTTGGATTTTTATTGGAAATGCATTGAATCTAAAAATCAACTTGGGGAGAATTGATATTAATTTTGAGTCTCCTTATGCATGAACACACTATATATCACCATATATTTAAGGCGTCTTTAATTTCTCTGAACAGTATTTTGTAGATATTAATATAGAGGTTCTTCACATCTTTTCTCAGATACAGACTTAACTCATTTTTGGACAGAACTTCAAATAATACTGTTTTTTTAAATTTCAATTCCCTATTGTTTGTTGCTAATATGTAGAAACACAATTGATTTATGTATGTTGACCTTGTATCCTGTAATTTTGCTAAATTAATTTCTTCTAGTGTTTTTTGGTGATTCATAGACTGTTCGACATGAATGATCATATATTCTGCAAGTAAAAGCAGATGCATTCCTTTGGTTCCTGAGTGAATGCCCTTCAGGTCTCCTTCTTGTTTTAGTGTACTGGCTAGAATCTCCAGTGGAGTGTCAGATAGAAGTGGTGAGGGTGAAAATGTTGGTCTTTTTCTTGATCTTAGGGCAAAAACATTGAGTCTCTCAACTTTAAATGTGTGATAAGTGTAGATTTTTCATACATGAAATTTTATCCAGTTGAGAATACTCTGTTCTGTTCCTAATTTGCCTAGAGATTTTTTGTTTTGCTTTTTGTTTTGTTTTGTTTTGTTTTGCATGGGCAGGCACCGGGAATCGAACCTGGGTCTCTAGCATGGTAGGCGAGAACTCTGCCTGCTGAGCCACCATGGCACACCCTGCCTAGAGTTTTTATCAATATTTTTATCAGTAATTTTATCGGTTCCTTTTTTGGAGTCTATTGAGATGATTGAGCTTGTTTTTTTTTTCTCTATTAGATTTTGGTATGGTGAATTACACTGGTTGACTTTCAAATGTTAAACCAACCTTACATTCCTTGTATAAAGTATTCTTGATAATTAATATTACCCTCTCAATATGTTGCTGGATTTAATTTAATAAAATTGTGTTTACAGGAGTTCTGGGAAAATGGTGGTACAGTATAAGTTGACTTCACCCCTGCTCTAAGGAACAGCTAGAGAAGGGGTGGAAAGGAGACTGGGACAGTGATTTCAGGGTATAAGCAATGGGAAGAGTCTTCTCCACCACATAAGGAGGCCCTGGTTGCAAAAGCTGAAGAATTGAGACACAGAAAACCAGAGACCATCCAGCTAGTGCAAACAGCATAACGCATCCCTTTCCAAACAGGCCCAGAGCCCTCAGGAGTGCACTGACAGGGAGACGGGGATTAGGAAGTAAACCAACCCACTCTCTTTGAACATGCTACCCCCGGCCCCGACCTGTGACTCACCCCACACCCCTTGCAAAACACCATCACCCAAACCCCTGCACACATGCTACACACATCCCCATGCTCCAAGAACCCCCAACTTGGCCCCCATACCCCCACACATCTCCACCCTATACCCCTGCTCCATGCATGTGCACACAACAGCCCCAGCCCAACCCACCTCTCCTTTGCAAGCACACAGTCTCACCTGACTCTCCCAAGACCCACCCACTCATGCCCAGCCCCTCAACCCCTACCTCTCCTTCCCTGCCCCCAACAGGCAGTTGCTGGTGCATCAAGGCTGTGGGCACTTACCTTCACACCCAGGCTTCTGCTGTCCCCAGCCCATACTCTCCCACAACCCCCCTGCCCCACCATGAGTTCTACATGCACACACACAAGTGCACCCCTGTCATGACAAGCTCTGGGAAAACGCTGTCCTGTGCATCTGTACCACACCTGAACCCAGCCCACACCTGTGCAATCCTGGCCACTGCCCCTGAGCTCTGCGCATATGTACAACCAGGGCCCCACCCCCAGACCTGCGCACTTGCACAGCCACATTCAACCCACCTGCACCTGCACACCATGCCAAGGCCATACCCACTCGACATCACCTGCTCCTGACACACATCCCACAAGCCTCATGACCTGTGTCCTGCCCCTATATACTCCAACATCCACATCCTGGCCTCCCTGGATCCCTCCCCTTGTGCAAGGACATAACCCCACCCTACCCTTCCTGTGCCCCAAACTCTGTGCACTGTACCTTACACCCTGATACCCATAAACCCCATGCCCCATACACCCACTCACATCTTGCCTGCACAGTAGCCCCCATGCATCCACACAACTCCCTATCCACCTCCTTCCAAACCCTAACTCTGTGGCCCCCATGACACACCTGCTTCTGTGCTCTGAGGCCTGCCTGAACTGCACTCCACCCTGATGGCCCAGTACACCTCCATAACTCCAAGACCCACACTTGTAGGCACCAATGTAGCATCCCCAACTTGTGCCTATACCAGCACCACAACCCATCACCACACTGATTTCCCCTGCTTCATGCCTCACCTCCTGATCCATAGCCATCCCTCAAATACAAAGCTTTAGACTACTGAAGGAAATCAACATACAAAGTAACCCTGTCAAGGTGTTTACATGCCTCAAAGGCAACAGAACATCACTATACATATCAAGATGCAGACAGATATAGCCCAGCCTAATGATCAAATTAAAACACCTGAGGAGACACAGACTTTGGAACAACTAATCAAAGATGTTTATATGGCTTTACTGAATAAAATCAATGAGATGGGGTGGTACAACAGTGGCTCAGTGGCAGAATTCTCACCTGTCATGCTAGAGATCCGGGTTTGATTCTGGAACCTACATGCCAAAATAAAATAATCAATGGGATACTAAATGACACAAAGGAGGTCAAAAAGACACTAGAAGAGCATAAAGAGGAATTTGAAAGATTAAGTAGAAAAATAGTAGATATCACAGAATTTAAAGATGCTGTAGGCCAAATAAAACATATACTAAATACACACAATGGCATATTTGAAGAGGTAGAAGAAAGAATAAGCAAAATAGAGGACAGGACAAATGATTTTGAACACAAAAGAGCAAATGGCAAAAAAGATGGAAAAATTTTAATTGAATCTCAGGGAAATGATGGACAAATCAAAACATGCAAATAAAATAATCATCAGTATCCAAGGAGGAGAAGGGAAGAGTAAATGGCAAGGAAATTTAGTTAAGGATATAAAGGGTGAAACCTCCTAAACCTTATAAAGGACATAAATATGCAAATCAAAGAATCCCTATGAACTCCAAATAGAATAAATTCAAATGGGCCTCCCCCAAGACACATACTAATCAGTCTGTCAAATGTTGAAGAGAAGAAGAAAATCCTGAAAGTGGCAAGAGAAAAACAATCTATTACATACAAGAGAAACCACATATGACTGAGTTCAGACAACTCAAATGGCACTATGGAAGCAAGAAGGCAGTGGTATGATGTGTTTACTATCCTGAAAGAGAAAGACTTCCAGCCAAGAATTCTGTACCCAGCCAAATTGTCCTTCAAATATTTGGGAGACATTAAAATTTTCACAGACAAACAATTCTGAAAGAATTTGTCAAAAAGAGACCCACCCTTCAAGCAATACTAAAGGGAGTTCTAACAGCTGAATAAAAAAGACAGGAGAGGGAAGTCTGAAGGAGGGCACAGAATTGAAGAGTACTATAAGGATAACTTAAAGGATAAAAAGAAAAGAGGGAAAAGAATATATGAATCTGACTAACAAAACCTAAAAGATAAGATTGTGGATTCAAAAAATGCCTTTACAGCAATAACTTTGAATGTTAATGGACTCGACTTAACAATTAAAAGATACAGATTAAAAGAATGGATTAAGAAATAGAATCCAGCAGGTAAGAATGCTTGCCTGCCATGCCAGAGGACCCAGGTTCGATTCCCAGTGCCTGCCCATGTTAAAAAAAAAAATAGAATCCAGCTATATGCTGCTTATAAGAGACTCATCTTAGACACAAGAATACAAATTGAAAGTGAAAGGATGGAAACAGAAATTCCACACAGGCTATAACAAAAGGAAAGCAGAAGTAGCTATAAATATCAGACAACATAGACTTTAATTGTAAAGACATCATAAGAGACAAAGAAGAACATTATATATTAATAAAAGGGACAATTCACCAAGAAGAAGTAATAATCATAAATGTTTATGCTCCCACTCAGGAAGCTCTAAACTACATCAGACAAACATTGTCAAAACTAAAGAGAACAATAGATGACTCAACAATAATAGTAGGAGATTTCAATACACTGGTCTTCTCTATAGATATAACAACCAAACAGAGGATTAAAAAGTAAATAGTGAACTTAAACAATTTGATAAATGACATAGACCTAACAGACATATATAGGTCATTACATCCCCAAACACCAGAATATACATTCTTCTCTAGTGCTCATGGAACATGCTACAGGTAGATAATACAGTAGGGCAAAAAAACAGGTCTTTATGAACTTAAAAACGTTGAAATTATTCAAAGCACTTTCTCTGATCACAATGGAATGAAACTGGAAATCAATAACCACCAAAGAATGAGAATTTTCACAAATATATGGAGAATAAATAATACACCCTTAAACAATCAATACATCAAAGAATAAATTGCTAGAGAAATTGGTAGCTATCTCGAGAGGAATGAAAATAAGAATATAACTTATAGGAGGCAGCAAAGGCAGTTCTGAGAGAGAAATATATTGCCCTAAATGCCTCTTTAAAAAAGAAGAAAGGGTGGTAGAATGCTCATCTTTTATGCGGGAGACCTGGGTTTGATTCTCAGACCATGCATCCCCGCCCAGAAAAAGAAGAAAGAGCAAAAATTCTAGGCCCTAACTTCTCACCTGGAGGAACTTGAAAAACAACAGCAAACAAACCCCCAAAGCATACAGAAAAAGAGAAACAACAAAGATCAAAGCACAGTTAAATGAATGGGAGAACCAAAGAACAATAGAAAGAACCAAGAGAACCAAAACTTGGTTCTTTGAGAAAATCAATAAAATTGATGGACCACTAGTAAGACTAACAAAGAAACAAAGAAAGAGGATGCAAATAAGCAAAATCAGAAATGAGAGAGTGGTTGTTACTGCAGACCCTGAAGAAATAAAATAATAATAATAATGAGTATACTATGAACAACTATGTGCCAGCAAACTAGACAATGTAGATGAAATAGACAAATTTCTGGAAATGAACAAGCTATACTGACTCAAGAAGAAATAGCTCTCAACACACCAACCATAAGTAAAGAGATTCAATCAGCCATCAAAAATCTTCCTATAAAAAAAGCCCAGGACCAGATGGCTCCATAGGGAAATTTTATCAAACATTTCAAAAAGAATTATCACCAATGCTGCTCAAATTTTCCAAAAATTTGAGGAAAAAAGAATCCTACCTAACTCATTTTATGAAGTTAACATTACTTTAATACCAAAATTTAGTAAAGATGCTCTAAGAAAGGAAAACTATAGACCAATCTCCCTAATGAAAAAGAATGCAAAAAATTCTTAACAAAATACTGGTTACTTGAATCTAACAACATATTAAAAGAATTATAAACCGTGACAAAGTGGGGTTTATGCAAGGATGGTTCAACAAAAGAAAATCAATTAATGTAGTATAGCACATTAACAAATCGAAAGGGAAAAATCACTTGATCATCTAGACTAATACTGAAAAAGCATTTGACAAAATTCAACATCCTCTTCTCATAAAAACATTTCAAAAAGTTGGAATCAAAAGGAACTTCTTTGACTTCCAGGAAGATGGTGGAATAGAGACGCTTGAGCCCTGCTCCATGGAAAAGTTAGAGAAGGGACAGGAGGGTGACTGAGGCAGCGATTTGGGAGTGTGGCTGACCTGACATAGGAAGCCCTAATTGCAAAGGCCAAGGAACTAACGGTAGGAAGCTGGAACCTGGGGTGGAGACACAAAGCCTGCGGAAGTGCATGGATGGGAACTGGCTACTAGGAAGTAAGCCAGGCCATGTTCCTTGGGTGCACTAACCTCACCAGCAGAGCCTTGTGACTGACAACTCATCCCACACCCCACGCACTTGAACCACATCACTTGCTCCTATTCCCTGAACTCCAGGTACCCCCACCAAACCAGCTCCCAGTGCACATACCTACCCCAAAGCCCCCACCCCACATGCAGCCCAACCCACCTCTCCTGTACCTCTCGGGAGTGCTACCTCCCCTTCCCTGTTCCCTGCAGGCTATTGTCAGCACATAAAGGCTGCAGACACTAATCTCCATACCCAGGCTACCTTTGCCCACAGTGTCATACAACCTCATCCTGCCCCTCCCTCCACCGCTGAGCTCTCCATATCAGTTGTCAACTTGGTAGCTATACTCATCAAATTAAACCATACCTAATTTGTAAATAGAAAACAATGAAAGACACTTTTTTTCCCTCACCTAACAATACTTGACTGTCCTTCATATAACCAGAAACACATTAAACCTCTCCAGAATAGGGTGCAAATCCTTGGGTAATATTCATTCTTAAACTTGATATCTTACAACTTAAATAGTACAATGTGAACAAAACAGCATTACAGTCCTCATTTCTGTAACTGATCACGTGGTCGTAGTGCATATTTATCACTACCTTCTTCCACTACCCATTCCATGTTCCCTTTACCCTCAGCAAGCACTTCAGCTGGCCATGGTTCTTTGCCAGGTGGGATGACCCAAACTTTCATTCCTGAAGTTTCAGAGACATTGGTAGTCCTGCCTGGATTGGGTTTTTGCAGTTTTCCATTGATTTTAATCACATGGCATGGTAATATAAAAGACACCCTAGGGGATCTCTTATATTCCAGGAAAACTCTTTTTACCTCCATTGTGTAGTTGCAGTCCTATTTCCCCCTAATAGTCAGGGTCAATTACCCCATCCAGTAGTGTAATCCCCTTCTTGGCTTATTCATCCAGGGAGATGAGTAGCCCAAAGTGACCAGGTGGCAGTCTTCGATTCCAGTTCAATGGAATCATTGTTGTTTCTCCTGGTAGAAGCACTCCCCCTTTTGGAACTAAAACCTGTAGACCAGCAGAACTTAGGATCACAGGGACAGGAAGCAAAAATTTTTCTAGTGGATCACTAGGGGTAATCATGAGGGATGCCACTCCCATTTCCACCTCATGGTGGCAGTAATCTCTGCAATCCCTCCAGGAATCCAGTATTGCTTCTGATTTACTATTTTGCTAGGTAGGGGCAGTTCTTGTGGCTTCCACTTAGCCTTTCTCACCATAATTGCCCTCACTGCATGAGTTAGAGAGCCAATGTGGGGATTCTGCCAGTTGCTCAGTATGTCTATTCCAATTACGCATTCTGGAACAGGTAAATAACTACAGAATGGGTCCAGTGGGCCCCTGGACTCACTGTGAGATGTACCTGAGCTAAAACTCCATCAATCACCTGGCCTCCATAAGCCCCCACACTGACTAGTGGGCCAGAGTGACAATTTGAGACCCCTGGAATAAATTAATATCTCTTCTGAACCAGTGTATAATAATCCTCAAAATATCTGATCATTTCCTTTTCCTCAGTGCAGAGTTACCCTGCTGAAAGGCCATCATTCTCCTTGGGGAAGTCTTACAGGAAGATTAAGGGTATAAATTTGTGACAGTGTAACAGAGTTCTCCCCCAAAGGGGCCTGGACTCCCCTTCATTCTGGGTCTGTAAACTGTCTCAAGTCTGGAAATTGATTAAGGGGCCGTGACTCAGTGTTTTTGTAATTCAAGTTAGACTTCTGTTCACTTGACCTAGAACTCTTTTGTTTATGCAGTTCCAACAAGAATTTAGTAGACTGTCCATCTATTGTATTTCTAGGTACCCCATGATTTACTAGCCAATGCCACAAATCTCTGTGAGTCAGATTATTTTGACTCCTGCTTTGAATTTGCTGTCTATCATAATAGCCACTAGTCTATCCTGTCCTTGGTGATTAAGTGGTGCCACTTGGCTTTTTCCAACTCGGGATCTGGTCATCTCCATTGTGTTTAAGGATTCCAGCTCAGTGACAGCACTTCCCACAAAATATTTGACCTAAAGAGAAGTGCAACTACAGAGCTCTTCAAGGATGATGGTGCTAGCCTCACAAATTTATTTCTCACCATTCTGGTAAAAGGTTCATCCTCTAGACATTCCTGGGGTATAAGAGCAGGCTTTGGATGATAAATCCACTCTAACATTCCAATCTCTCTAACCCTCTGGATATCCTCATCTACATTATACCAGGGCAGTTTCCACATTTTGACCTCAGGTAATGTTGACCACCTTAGGATCTATGCTTCAGCCAACCATCAAAGCAAACTGTTAATACCCCTTCCAATCCCTAGAGCTACAACATTGAATGCAAAATCTCTGCTTAGTGGGCCCATATCAATAAATTCATCTTGATCCAACTTTATATTCCTTCCACCTTATCCCACATCCTTAATATCCATTTCCACACATATTCCCCAGATTTCTATCTATACAGATTGGAAAACTCATGCAGTTCTTTTGGAGTATAGTGTATTTCCTCATGGGTGATGTTTTGTACCTAACCTTTTGGGGCCTGTTAGGACTTGAGTCTAATTATAAGTCTTGAAGAAAAGAGAGATTGTGTGGTAGGTCATGAAAAGAAATACAAGTGTTTTTCAAGCCCATTACTCGGGACATTTCATTGCAGCTTCATCTGGTGAAACAAGATTAGTTGATCCAGACAGAGGAGTGAGGGCTGTTTCTCCAAGGGAGGTGGTTACAGGATTAGCAGGCAATGAAGGGTTGATTTTGTTAGGTGGAAGTTGGATGGCAGACTCCTCTGGGCAGACTGGAGGCTGGGAAAATGTTTCTCAAGGTAGTCCATTACAGGTCTACCTAACAATGGCTCAGCAGTTTCCAGGGAGTCCATCTCCCCACTGCCATCATTATCAAGCCATATATTCCCATCCCAACTTTCAGGATCCCATTATTTTCCAAGCAAAGCCTCTACTTTAACAACAGACACACCACAAGGTTGAGGTTTTGGTTTACGTCGTAAATCTGCTTCTTGCACAGTAAGGTCCTGCACCAGGTTTACAGAGATCTCATCTGCAATCACAGGAAATAAGACTTTCTTTCAGGGCACACATGGAAATTTTTACATCATCTATACAGCATTCCAGTTGAAAATGTGAAGCTTTCAGCTCATCCTTTTCCCTCATCACTGTATCCAGCATATCTAACCACAAGCAGCCAAGATCATTATACCTCTTAGCTCCACAAAACTCCATATCAAAAACACATTCAACCAGAGGCTTGCATGATATAAGTGTACAATTAGAAGAATCTAATGATGGTGCCTTTATATTTCTTTTGAAATCTCATCCCATGGACTGCCAGTGCCATCTTGATTATTGGAAGCACAGTCATTGCTTCTGAGTCTAGTTGGAGTAAAAACCAATTGTAAAAACCCATTTTAAGATTCTATTTCTCAAGAACCATTCCTAGTACCAGTCAGGGTTCCATAGAGGGACAGAACCAACAAGGGATATCCATAAATATGATATTTATAAAGGTGTCTCATGTAACCATGGGAATGGAAGAGTGCACAACTTAATAAAATAATTCCATACAGCAATATCGAATCAGGATAAAAGAGCATGGCATTTCTGGGGTACACAACAGTTTCAAATGGCACATTATACCCTCTGGACCCTAGAAAGCCTTGTTCCTTAACCTTCACTCATTATTGCTGAGTGGGATCTTTTTTATTGTTTCCATAGAGACAATTAAAAAAACAATAAAAGGTACCATCCACCCAATTGTGGATGGTACATTTTTACTAGGTGGTTTCCATGGATATGTTTCTCCATCCATTCAAGGTAGGATTGCTTACTGGAGCCCTTTAAGAGGGAACCATTTTGGAAAAAGTTCTAATGCTGACAGAGCCACACAGCCTTTGGAGATGTAGAAGGAGAACACCCCCAGGGAATCCTTCTGAAGTGAAAAATCCAGGAGAGAAAGCTATAAGAACATTACCATGTGACTTTCCAGCTGACAGAGGTGTCCAGAAGCCAAAGACCCCTGAAGATGTCTTCCAGCTGCTTTCCCAGCTGACAGGTGTTCCAGACAACAATAACCTTTCTTGACTGAAGGTAACCTCTTGTAGGTGCCTTAATTTGGACATTTTCATGGCCTTAGAATTGTAAACTTGCAATTTAATAAGTTCCCTTTTTAAAAGACATTTTATTTATAGTATATTGCGTTCCAACAGCTTTAACAAACTCAAACACGGAAGAAAGTTGATCATCTTTTCATATACTTTTGAACAACTTGCATTTCCTCTTTAGAAAAGTGTTTAGCCATATCTCTTGCCTATTTTTTAATTGGGTGGTTTGCCTTTTTGTTGAGTTATATGAGCTCTTTATATATACTAGATATTAAACCCTCATCAGATATGTTTTCCAAATAGTCTCTCCCATTGATTAGTCTTTTTTACTTTCCTAACAAAGTCTTTTGAGGAAAAATATATTCAATTTTGAGGAGATCCCACTTATCTATTTTTCTTTCATTGCTTGTGCAGTGCATGTAATGTCTATGAGACCACCTTGTACTGCAAGATTTTTAAGATATTTCCCTATATTTCCTTCTTGAATTTTATGGTCTTAGCTCTATTTTCTTTAGCTCTTTAGGTCTCTGATCCATTTTGACTTAATTTTTGTATATCATGTGAGATTAGGGTCCTCTTTCATTCTTCTGGATATGGATATCCAGTTCTCCAAGTACTATTTGTTGATGCTATTCTGTCCCAGTTGAGTGTACATGACTACCATTTAAAAATCAATGTCTGTAGATGAGAGGATCTATTGCTGAACTCTCAATTCAATTGGTCAGTATGTTTATTTTTATGCCAGTACAATGCTGTTTTGACCACTGTAGCTTTGAAATATTCTTTAAAGTCAGGTGGTGTGAGACCTCCAACTTCATTTTTCTTCCTCAAGATGTTTTTAGCTATTCAGGGCACTCTCCCCTTCCAAATAAATTTGATTATTGGTTATTCTATTCCTGCAAAGTAAGTTGTTGGGATTTTGATGGGTATTGTATTGAGTTTATAAATCATTTTAGGTATAATTGACATCTAAATTATATTTAGTGTCCCAATCCATTAACACTGTATGCCCCCTCATTTATTTAGGTCTTCCTTGATTTCTTTTAACAATGCTTTGTAGTTTTCTGTGCATAGGTCTTTTATGTACTTGATTAAATTTATTCCTAAATATGATTCTTTTGGTTGCTATTGTAAATGGAAGTTTTTTCTTCATTTCCTCTTCAGATTTCCCATTACTACAGTATAGAAACACCACTAATTTTTGCATGTTGACCTTTATCTGGCCACTTTGCTAAACTTGCTTATGAGATCTAGTAGCTTTCCTGTAGATTTTTTCAGGATTTTCTACATATAGGATCATGTCATCTGCGAACAGTGAAATTTCACTTCTTCCTTTCCAATTTGGATACTTTTATTTCTTTTTCTGGCCTAATGGCTCTAGCTAGAATGTCCAGCATAATTTTGAATAACAAAGTGACAATGGGCATCCTTGTCTTGTTCAAGATCTTAGCAGGAATGCTTTTGGTCTTTTCCCATTGATTATGATGCTAGCTTGGGGCATTTCATATATTCCATACATCATGTTGAGGCAGTTTCTTTCTATTCCTATCCTTTGAAGTGTTTTCATCAAAAAAGGAAACAGAATTTTGTCAAGTGTCTTTTCTGCATCAATTGACATGATCACGTGGTTTTCCCTTCTAAATTGATAATGTGGTGTATTGCATTAATTGATTTTCTTGTGATGAACCACCCTTGCATACATGAAATAAAATCCATATGGTCATGGTGTGTAATTCTTTTAATGTTCTTCTGGACTTTGTTTGTAAGTGTATTGTTGAAGATGTTTGCTTCTATGTTTAGTAAAGATATTGGTCTGTGATTTTCTTTTCTTGTAGTATCTTTATAGCTTTGGTATTAAGACGATGTTCACTTCCTAGATTGAGTTAAGTAGCTTTCCCTCCTCTTCGTTTTTTTTTAACTTTGAACAGAATTGGCACGTGGACTTTGGGGCACTATGACTAGGTTCATGCATTAGTTTGTTAAAGCTGCTGGGATGCAATATGCCAGAAATGGGAAAGCTTTTAAAAAGGGAATATATTAAGTTGCAAGTTTACAGTTCTAAGGCTATAAAAATGTCCAAACTAAGGCATCCAGGGAAAAATACCTTGATTCAAGAAAGGCTAATGGATCTGGAACACTTCTGTCACCTGGGAAGGCACATTCTGGCATCTGGTGGGGACTTTGGCTTCTTATTTCAAACAGCTTTGCCAGGGGACATTTTCTTTCTTTATCTCCAAGGGTCTCTGGCTGTGTAGGCTCTGTTGGCTCTGTCAAAAATGGTTACTTTTCAAAGGGCTCCAGTAAGCAACCCACCTTGAATGAGTGGAGGCACAACTCCATGGAAGCCACCAAATCAAAAAGCCCAACCCACAATTGAGTGAGTCACATCTCCATGGAAACAAATTAATAAAATTATCCCATCCAGCAATATTGAATCAGGATTAAAGAACATGGCTTTTCTGGGATACACAGCAATTTCAAACTGGCACAGTGTATAAATATTTATATTGTTATTTCTTCTTGATGACTTGTCCCCTTCATTAATACATAGTCTGCTTCTTTGTCTCTTTTAACTGTTCTATATTTAGATCTAATTTGTTTGATATCAGTATAACTACACCTGCTGTATTCTGGTTACTGTTTGCATGGAATATCTTTTACCAGCTTTTCAATATAAACCTAATTTTGTCTTTCTGTCTAAAGGGAGTCTCTTGTAGATGGTATAAATGGATGTTTTATGAATGGGGAGTTTAACCTATTAACATTTAATGTTATTACTGTAAAAATAATACTTTCTTCAACTATTTCATCCTTTGAATTTTATGTAATCTTTTTTCCTCTTTTTTACCCTTTTTAACTACCCTTCCTGATAATCCTCATTTGTACAATCTCCTCCACACCTCTTTCTCCTCTCTTTTCCTATCAGCTTATAGCACTCCCTTTAGTATTTTTTGAAGAGCAGGTATTTTTTCCACAGACTCTCTCAGTGCCTGTTTATCTGTAAATATTTTAATCTCTCCCTCATTTTTGAAGGACAGTTTTGCCAGGTATAGAATTCTTGGTTGGCAGTTTTATCTTTCACTGTTTAAATATATTATACCACTGCCTTCTCACCTCCATGATTTCTACTCAGAAATCGGAGCTTAGTCTCATTGAGCTTCTCTTGTATGTGATGGATTGCTTTTCTCTTGTTGCTTTCAGTATTCTCTCTTTGTCTTTGGCATTTGATAATCTGATTGGTAAGTGTTTTAGAGTAGGTCTATTTGGATCTTTTCTGTTTGGCATATATTAAACTTCTTTGACTTGTAATTTGATGTCTTTCATAAAGGTTGTGAAATTTTCAGTGATTATTTCCTCAACTATTTTTTCTGCCACTTTTCCCTTTTCTTTTTTCTCCAAAATGTTTCTCCATTTAAGGACTCCAATAAACTAATCCAAATCCACCTTGAATGGGCAGAGTCACATCTCCATCTAATCAAAAGGTAATACCTGAGGAGTTCTGGGAAGATGACAGCATAGAATAGGTCTAGTTCACCCCTTGCTCCAAGGAGCAGCTAGAGAAGTGACAGAAAACAATTGGGACAGCGATTTGAGGGTGTAAGACCTGGAAGGGGCTTCTATACCACACAGGAAGGTCCTAATTGCAAAAGTTGAAGAATTGAGATGCAGAGAAGCAGAAACCATCCAGCTAGTGCAAACACCCTAAGGTACCCCTTTCCAAATGGAGGCCCAGCACAAGTGCATGGGCAGGGAGAGAGGGACTATGAAGTAAGCCAAGTCATATTTTTTTAATGTGCTACAGTCATGCAGCTGCCCCAGCCCTGTGACCTGTGACTCCCCCACAAAGCCACAAAGCTCCAAGAATCCTTGCCCCAAACCCACCATGCATCCCCACCCTAAAATCTTGCCCTGTTCACTTGTGCATGCTTCCCCCATCCCAACCCACCTCTCCCACATAAGCTCACAGTCTTCCCCTGCAAGACTTGCATACCACTGCCCAGCCTCTCAAGCTCCACTTCTCCTTTCCTGAGTCTGCAGGCAGTCACCTGCACATGCTGGCTGCAGGTTCTCACCTTCATACCCAGGTCAAACCTGTCCCCAACCCATACAGTCACCCAACCCCACTCCCTGTCCCTGAGCTCTGTGCATGTATACATTAGCATCTACACCCACTAACCCACACATGCATGCACCTCTGCCATGACCCCACAGCTCTGGGCACTCACCTTCACTTTTGGGCCTCACCTGCCCCTAGTCCACATAGTCACAAAACCTGCCCCCAGATGCATACACACCAGGGCCCCGCCTCAAACCCATGCGCACACACAACCACATCCTTCTGCTGAGCACCTATGCATCCATTCACTGACCTTTTGACTCCTGCCCCCACTCTTGCTGCACCACACACGTGCACACCCTTGTCCCACTCTCAGGTACAAGTGCCCTGCTCTCACACCTGGCAGATGCTCATGTGTGCATCTGTGTCACATAGCCCCTGCCCTGCACCTGTGTGCATACCTATCTCACACCCCCTCATGTGCACACCCACATCATGGCCCCAACCACTCTATACCAACCATCCAGGACCCACATCCCACAACCCCCATGACCTGTGCCCCACCTTTGCACACTTGTATATCCCCATCATGGCCACCTTGGGCCATTCTCCCTGCACAAGGACACATCCATGCTCTGCTTTCCTTGTGCCCCCCATACCCCCTATCCCACCCACTGATGCCCATGACCCCCATGCTCCACTTGCCTACCCACATCCTGTCTGTGCACCAGCCCCTGTGCATCTCTACAGCTTCCCATCCACCTCCTGCTGTGCCCTACTTCTGTATCCCCCACACCCTGCTCCTCCATTCCAAGGCCTGCCTGAGATGCACCCACACCCCCAGACCATACCTCTACAACACTGCACCACATACAACATGCACACAGGCACCAGCATAATGTCCCAGACCACTGCCTATGCCTGCATTGCAACCTGTCACCACATTGTTGTGCTCCACCCCATGCTGCACATCCTGCTCCACACCCATCCTGTAAACAAAGAGCTTTAGACAAATGAAGGAAATAGACTTCCAAAGTAACCCTATCAAGATATTTACATGCCTCAAAGGCAACAGAAAATCACTAAGCATATGAACATGCAGACAGATATGGTCCAGCCTAATGACCAAATTAAAACACCAGGGGAGACACAGACTTTGGAGCAACTAATCAATGATATTCATATAACTCTATTAAATAAAATTAATGGGATGGTTAATGACATAAAGGAAATCAAGAAGACATTAGAAAAGCATAAAGATGAATTTGAAAGAATAAATAGAAAAATGCCAGATATCACAGACATTGAAGATGTAGACAAAATAAAAAATACACCGGAGACATACAACAGCAGATTTGAAGAAGCAGAAGAAAGAATATGCTAACTAGAAGACAAGACAACTGATTTCAAACATACAAAAGAGCAAATGGTAAAAAAGATGGGAAAATTTGAGTTGAATCTCAGGGAAATGATGGACAAAACAAACTGCACAAATATAAGAATCATTAGTGTCCCAGAAGGAGAAGAGATGGATAAAGTGCTAGGAAGATTACTTGAGGATACAATGGGGGAAAACTTCCAAACCCTTATAAAAGATATAAATATGTAAATCAAAGAAGTCCAGTGAATTCCAAATAGAATAAATTCAAATAGGCCTACCCAAGACACATATTAACCAGTTTGTCAAATGTTAAAGAGAAGCAGAAAACCTTGAAAGTGGCAAAAGGAAACCACATATGACTGAGTTTGGACTGCTCAACTGGCAATATGGAGGCAAGAAGGCAGTAGTATGACATATTTAATATCCTGAAAGAGAAAAACTTCCAGCCAAGAATTCTGTACCCAACCAAATTTTCTTTCAAAACTGAAGGAGAGATAAAAATTTTCACAGACAATCAAATACTGAGAGAATATGTCAACAACAGACCAACCCTACAAGAAATACTAAAGGGAATTGTGTCAGCTGAATGAAAAAAGATAGTAGAGGGAGGTCTGGAGGAGGGCACAGAGTTGAAGAGTACCAGTAAAGGTAACTTAAAATATAAAAAGAAAAGGGAGAAAAAGAATAGATAGTTCTGACAATTAAATTCCAAAGAATAAGATAGTGGATTCAAGAAATGTATTTGCAGCAATAACTTTGAATGCTAATGGACTAAAATTACCAATTAAAAGATGCAGTTTGGCAGATGGATGAAGAAATATAATCCTGCTATATGCTGCTTACAAGAGATTTATCTTAGACCCAAGGATACAAATAGATTGAAAGTGAAAGGATAGAAAATGATGTTTCATGCAAACTGTAACCAGAAGAGAGCAGGAGTAGCTATGCTAATATCAGACAAAATAGACTTTAAATATAAAGACATTATAACAAAGAAGGACACTAAACATTAATGAAAGGGACAAATTCAACAAGAAGAAATAATGATCAAAAATGTGTAGCTCCCAATCAAGGAGCTCCAAAGTACATGAGACAAACATTATCGCAACTGATAACTGTTAGCATAGGTAGATAAGTGGATTAACAAAATGTGGTATATACATGCAATGGCATATTATGCAGCAGTAAGACAAAATGATGTCCTGAAACACATGACAAGATGGATGAGTCTTGAGGACATAGTGCTGTGTGAAATAAGCCAGAACACAAAAGGAGAGATACTGCATGATCACATTTTTATGACCTTGATGAAGGTAAAATCAGAGGCTTATAATACAGAATATAGGGTACCTAGAGATAAACAGAAGCTAAAGATGGGTGAACAGCCAGCTAATGAGGTTCAACTTAAATGTAAGGGAATAGATAGAAGTGAAGGTAGTTCATTAGTGGGTCTATAAGTAATATTACCATATTGAAGGTGAACATGATTGAAAGGGGTTGTATAGACCATGTGTCCCACCAAGTAACACTACAAATACAAATAAGTTCTGCATGAACTATTGCAAATGTATGAATCTTGTACAAAGAGTGCATAATTTCAGTGGAATATTATTCACCATATATGTATTTTTCTTTAAACTTGTCATTTAGAAGTAATTTCAAATTTAAAGGACAACTGCAAAAAAAAACACAAAACCCATACAGAGAACTCCAACATGTCACTGCTCCAGATACTCAGGTCCATCAACTTTAACATTCTGCCACATTTATAGTATCCTTCTATTTCCTTCTTCCTTCCTTTCTCCCTCCTTCCTTCCTTCCTTCCTTCCTATTATTCAGCATGCTCCTTGTACTTTCCCTAAGACCAAGAATATTCACTTATATAACACCTTAAGTACAGTTATCAAGTTTAAGAATTTTAATATTGATATAAATCTTATAATCTATAATCTAATCTTGTAAGAGGTCCCAATAATATCCTTTAGCATCTTTTCTCCTACATTATTATATCCTATCCAGGATCATGTATTACATTTCATTTCCATTGTCTCTTTAACTTCTCTTTTCTTTTTTTAAATTATGAGAACACATATGTACATAAATTTTCCCATCTCAAATACTCCCAAACATACCATTGAGTGGATTAATCTATCCCACCACCATATGGTACCAGAAATTTTTCATCACCCCAAGCAGAAAACTTACACCCATTATGTATTAACTACCCATCCTCCTGTACTCTCGGCCCCAGTAACCTATTTTCTACTTTCTGCCTTTATAAGATTGCATAATCAAGCCATTTAAGAAATAAGTGGAATCACAAAATGTCTGTCCCTTTGTGTTTAATTTATTTTACTCATCATGATGTCTTCAAGGTTCATACATATAGTGACATGCTTTAAAATGTCATTCCTTTTTAAGACTGAGTAATATTCCATTTTATTTATTTACCTCATTTTGTTTATCTATTAAACTGCAATGGACATAAAAAAGAGTGTATAATTTTGGGGTATAGGGAGAAAAATGATATTGCAGGCTCTGGGTTGTGTCAACAGGAAAACATCAACAGTACCAAAGCAACATCAGGGGTAAATAATGGGGGGAGGGACAAGTACTAAGGGGAGGTTTGGATTTTCTATTTGGTGAGGATGTGTTTACTGGTTATCCTTCTCTTGGGAACTATGAAATTATCTAAAATTGAGAGTGTTGATGGACTGTTGACATTGGACATTATGCATGATGCCCAATGAATGGAAGTGGCTGGAAGATGCTGTGACTGAGAAGTAGATTGGTGAATGATGGTGTGCACATGTGATTGTTTATTTTACTGCTACAAAAATGAATGAAGTTGCATGGCATGTAACATTGAGAGTGAACCTGTGGGACATTTGATGAGACAAAATAAGCCAGAAACAAAGGAGTAAATATTGTAAGGTCTCATTTAGAAAATACTTAGAAGAAAACTGGGGCCTAGATTGTGAGCTCTTGTAGCAGTCACAATTAGTCCGGAGTGATAATTGTTATTTCTGAATTTTGAGAGGCTGTTTTATATATGTATAATCTGGTATTTAGAGATAAGAATGAAGCCAATCAGGTCAGGATTAAGGTAATTCAGAATATAGGGGTAAGAAAGGCATTGTATTTTAGAACTTTATCTACTCTTTGAGACCAAAAGAAGAAAGGTTTGTTTTTTTGAGAACCTAAATTTCCTGTGCACATATCTAACTCAACCTAACTGGTCAGATCATTTAAATAATCCAAACACAGTGAGCTCAGAATAAGAATGAGGGCCTTTAACCTTGTATAATTTAGTGTAATACCTGAATGAATCCCAAAGTATATTAAGCCAATAATCAAAAACTATTGACAAAGTCCTTTGAGGGATGGGAGGCAAAAATATGGAACTATTAAATGTTAACATTGGGGAAACTCTGATACTGTGTCAAACATTAGGGACACCCAAATCAATAGTCCAAGCCCTTGATCTTGAGGCTTGCTCTTGTGAAGCATATGTATGTAGTGGAGAAGTTTAGCCTATCCATAAGCACGCCTAAGAATTATTTCTGGAAGACCTCTTTTGTTGCTCATATGTGGCCTCTCTTTCTTTAAGTCAACTCTACAGGTGAAATCATTGCCCTCCCCACTACATGGGATGTGACATCCAGGGGTAAAAGTTTTCCTGGCAGTGTGGGAGATGACTCCCTGGGATGTGTCTGGCCCCGGTACTGTGGAATCAGCATGCTATCCTGACCAAAAGGAGGAAAAGAAGCATAACAAATGAGGTATCAGTGCTTGAGAGAGTTCAAATAGAGTCAAGAGGCTACTTTTGAGGTCTCTCTTACACAAGCTTCAGTTAGACATTGCTCCTATCATAACTTGCCAAACCCAACCAAGACCATTCCTGTCAATCCTAAAGAATACTTAGTAAGATTCTAAGTGTTCTTTGTAGAATTACAAGATTCTACAAAGGTTCCATGCACTAGGGTAACTTTCCTGAAACCTACCACCTCCAGATGGGTCCCTGATAAGTCCTGAAATGCAGAGAGGCCAGTCTCTCCAGAACATCAACTAGTTCCATCCCCATATCCCATATTATTGACAGCCTCTTTCAACATGAAAAAGTTAGAATGGGCATAGCCCAAATACCCATAAAGAGTGGGAGAATGATTAAGGTTGATGGTGGAGTTATACTGAGAAGGTAAGATTTAACAAATGGGTATGATTGCTGAATCATTATATTGATATTTATTTTAGTCTTCAGTATCTTAGAGCAGGTCGAAGTAGAACCCAAAAATTGTAGAACTGTAACCATAGCAAACTCTGAATCTATTCTACAACTAATTGTGATGTGCTTTGAAATTTATTTCTTTTTGTATATATGTTATTTTTCACAAAAAAGAAAAAAATCAATTGTGATAAATGCACAGCTATATGATGATATTATGAACCATTGATTGTACACTTTGGGTGATTACATGGAATTTGAATATATAATATATGTCAATGAAAAAGGATAGGTATGGTATGCAATCAATTATGAAAATTTTTTAAAAAGTTAACACCTGCAGTTGGGTGTGTCACACTACATGGGAATAATCTAATCAATTGACTGTATCAAATCTCTATGGAAACAACCTAATCAAAAGGTTCCACCCTATAAATTGAATCAGGATTATAGAACATGGTGGCCCCCAAAAGATTGGATCAGTATCAAAACCTATGGCTTTTCTGTAGTAACAGTTTCAAACTAGCACACTTCTCTTTTTGAAACACTCATAATATATGTATTCATATGCTCCATGTTGTCATTCAATTCCCTGAGACCTTGCTGAAATTTTTCCACTCTTTTCCCTAATGTTTTTTATGTGTTAAATTTCAAATGTCCTGGGTGGGTCACGGTGGCTCAGCAGGCAGGAATGCTTGCTAGCAATGCCAGAGGACCCGGGTTTGATTCCAGGTACCTGCTTATGTAAAAAAGAAAGAAAGAAAAGAAAAGAAGAAAGAAAGAAAGAAAGAAAGAAAGAAAGAAAGAAAGAAAGAAAGAAAGAAAGAAAGAAAGAAAGAAAGAAAGAAAGAAAGAAAGAAAGAAAGAAAG
>PVIY010025846.1:0-36170 GCA_004026745.1 Myrmecophaga tridactyla | reverse complement strand
AATCCACTTGAATTAAAATTAACAGAATTCTATGATTAGGTCAGGACATACCATTTGTATTCCATCGCCAAATTTTTCTTGTTCTATCTCTGTGGATCTTAAGTTATGCTCTTCCCATGGAGAAGCACCCTGGGACACGGAAGATGAGGATTTAACTGATTAAACCCTGTCAAATATTGGAACTCTTTGTATGTTCCAATTATGTCAATATCCGCTGGATCTAAGATAAAAATAACACTAAGTCTCTTCTTGTCACTTGGGTTTTCCAATATTATCACAGATTTTAAAAATCAATTATGTGTGTGAAGACTTACCACTTATTTTATATATAAAAAGTATGTATATAATGTATGTAATGGGCATACCTTTTTGTTGTTATTCTTTATTTAATTAAGGTGACATAAAAGTTTGAAAGTAAATAGAGGAGTTAGTATGATTTTTAAAAGACATAATTTTTTTAAAGTGAGGAAGCACTGTCTAAAACAACAAGGAAGGAAATGGTCAACATCATATCAATAAGTATATTTGTCAGATAAGACATGGAATCTTTGTCATCTAGGCAGATTACTCAGTGTATATCTTTTAAAAACAAGTGATTACATCACATATGGGAAAGAAAGTGCCTACAAAACTGTCATTTTGTACCTCAATAATATAAGCACTTACAAAGCTGTCATTTTGTACTTCAATAATATTACTTGGAAATAAAAGATCAAATATTAAATGCACAGACAGTTGTACAATGTTTTTAAACAAAAACTTTAAATGTCGTAAGGATGCAAATTTAATATATTCAGAATAACACCAATAGGATTGAGGCACTTGCCAAACATATTCTAAATCTAGAACTGTTTGTTCCAGAAACAGGAAATTAGCCCATAAAATCCCACTGAACTGTCAAAAAAAAAAAAATTCCGTAAACCACTGGAAGACAATGAAGGGCATCACTGATGTACCAAAGCACTGAGAAATTTCTAGAAGAGATGAGCAAGAAGGGATTAAATGGGCAGAAAAGAACAATCACTGCTAGACATACCATCTCATAGGCAGGGACGGCCTCAATGATAAATGGAAAGGTCCAAATCTCAATCTTAGAAATGTGGAGCCTGTTTGGCTTGACCTTAGGTGGTTATTGGGGAGAATTAAAGGACCTATTAAATTGTAGTGGTGTCCAGAATGACTTACGTAGTGCTGCCTAAACACCCTGGGTAGTAAGGGCCATGGATAATAGGCCCTTGAAATCACCAAGGAGAAATAGTTTCCTATTTAAGTACTAACAGCCTTAAAAAATAAAAAGGAAATCACATACGCTGGACAGTACAGTAGTAACATTCCAAAGTCACCATGATAATTGATTTCATAATTCTGTTTGGCACCAAAGATTCTAACCAGACCTTTATCTAAAATTTCACCAACAGAGGCAAGAGGATGATAGCATGATATAGGAGTGGAGGGATAAAAGAACTTGATGGGTCTTCCAGCTGAGTACTCCATAGCCCCATGACTTCCTAATCTGTTGAATGTCTGAGGACTGAGAAGGAATGGTCACTGTTAGTGGACAATTACTAAATACAGCCTGAAACGCAAGAATTCCCACAAAAACCTTCATATTTCAAGGGGGCCCTCAGAAAATAAAAATAAAAAAAAATAGTAACCAACAAAATTGCATAGTTAACTACTTTATTCATATGTATTAATAAAAACTTTACATGTGTCACTTGCTAGTAAAACTAAGCTAAATTTATAAAAAGTGTAACTAAAAAGTCTAGCTATATTTTCAGTGAGATTATAGATTATTATAATATTTGATTATAATATTAAATCAAAATATTCATCCATGAAGTAGATAGGCTGCCATATAAAAAGAACAAAAATAGTTTCCTGGAAATTGAAAAAAAAAAGATTATTGGTAGAGAGCAGAAAATCTTAGCTAAAATCTAAAGTTTGGTTTAGGAGATCGACTCAAGGACTTTGGTCAGTCAAATGTAAAATAAAAGCATATTTGAAAATGTCAACAGGTCAGGGGTGCGAGGTTAATTCAGTGGTAGAATTTTTGCCTACCATGCGGGAGACCTGGGTTCGATTCCTGGCTGGTGCACTTCCCCAAACAAGCAAACAAAGAAACCAACAAAAACAAACAAACAATTCAACAAATAGTGCTGCAATAACGGGATACTCACATGGAAAAAAAATAAAATGTGACCCTGCCATACTGCATACAAAAAAAAAGAAAAAAGAAAGTCTACTGGTCTTATTGAGGAATAACTTACTTACTAAAGAATTTGCCGATTTTAAAATGTACCAATCGATATTTTTAGTAAATATATACAGTTGTGTAACATCATCACAATCCCATTTTTAAAATATTCCCATCAATCTAAAAATATCTCTCATGACACTTTGAAATTCATCCTAGCCCTAAGCTAATCACTGATTTGCTTTCTTTCCCAAAAATGTGTCTTTTCTAGAAATTTCATATAAATAGAATCATAAAATACATAATCTTTTGTGTCTTTCATATGACAAAACTTTTTTGAGGTTGATATATGCTGTTGCATATTAGTTTTATTTATCATGTTTGCTGCTGAATAGCATTCTATTGTATAAATATACCTTATTTCTTTTAATCCATCCCTTACTTGATGGATATTTGGAATTTGTCCCAGTTTGAGACTATTATAAGCAATTATACCATGAACATTCATTCACAAGCAATTCTTTGCATGTACTTATATTTTTAATTTTCTTGGGTAGATATTAAAGAGTGGAATTGCATGATTATGTGGTAAATATATGTTTAATTTTTAAAGAAATTTTAAAACTGTTTTCCAAAGTAATGTCATACGTTCCACCAGCTGTATATGAAGGCTCCAGACTTTCCATATCCTTGCCAACACTTGGTATTATCTGTCCTTTGGATTATAGGCCTTCTAGCTGTATATAATAGCATCTCATTTAGAGAGAAAGGATTAGAAAGGAAGAAGAAAAATTAAAGAGATATGAAAACATTTGCTAGGCTTCTCAGAAAAAGAGATTGAAGAGAATGAAGAAACAATGAAGGCGAAGTTTCAGTGATAAATATTGATAAAAGATACACACCCATATATAGTTTGGTTAAGTCTATAAATTCCAATGATAAAGAAAAAAGGTCATACAAACTTCTGGACAAATATATTACTTACAAATCAAGATAATCAGATTAACATCACTCCATTACTTATCATGCTATATTCTGGAAGACAAATAAGCAGTAATTTTAGTTTTGAAGACGAATGACTTTGAGCTTAGATTTTAATTTTTTTTCTTTGAGAAGTTGTGGGTTTATGGAACAATAGTGCATAAGATACAGGATTTCCATATATAAATACCACTCTATTATTAACACTAGGCACTGATGTGCTATATTTGTTACAACTGATGAAAGCAGTTATAGTTGTACTATTCACAATAGTCCATGGCTTAACTTAGGATTCACTGCTTGTGTAGTGGAGTTTCATTAAGTTTTTTTTTTTTAATTCTGTTACCATATATGCCACCTAACACATTTGTTTTTTGTTTAACCACATTCATATGTATATTGCAGTGCTATTTTACATTCATGATATTGTGCTACCATCATCACCATCCATTGCCAAAACATTTTCATTATTCCAAATAGGCACTCTGTATATTTTAATCCTTAACTCCTTTTTGCCTATCACCACCCTGTCCCCTGGTAACTCATATTCTAGATTCTGACTCCATGAATTTGATTATTCTAATTGTTTCATATCAGTGAGATCATACATTGTCCCTTTGTACTGGCTTATTACACTCAATAGGATGTCTTCAAGATTCATCCATATTGTCACTTAGTTTTTGATATCTGACCCCAAACTATCATCCACAAATGAAGACAAAGGATAATATTGCTCAACTTGCCTATAAAAAAATTGAAAAAATATTAAAGTTAATGAAAACCAGAAAAATAGAAAAGTCAGAATTCAGGAAATCAGAAATAATGGTGAGGAGTATAAATACATAAATAAATAATTACAGCAATCTTTAATACTGTTATACAAATAAGGTGCTAGAGGAATACAGAGGAGAGAAATGTCAACATTGTCTCTAATGTCAAAAAAAGCTCCTGAAAGGAGATAATATTTGAATTAAACTTAAAGAATAAGTAAAAAATCAGTAGGTAAGCATGCATGGAGGATGGAGTACCAAGCATAAAAAAATTGTGATCAAAGTGGAAGATAGAAAATAAGGTGATTCTTCAGCTCAGGTATTTATAAATATTGAAAAGAAAATTAAGGATCATGTACTCACTTTTGTAGAATATAACTTACTAAACAGTTCCATCAGTTTCATTCATGAAACATATATTGAGTGCCTATTATTTGCCTTTCTCAGTGCTAACTTCTGGAGTGCAAAATAAGTACATATATTAGAGTAATTATGGTAACTATTCATTCGGTTCTTGCAGTTTAAAAGCAAAAGAAAAGGACAAATAAATTATTCTAATAATATTACAGATCAGTTTCCTCAGAGAACAACTACTAGTCTCTCATATTTTCATACAGGAGGTTCATTCAGCAATAGTTTTGGGAACAAACCCTAGTAGATATGATGGAGGAAAGATTAGGCAGAGAGAGAACTTTAACTGCAATTTAGCCTCAAAAAATGTTTTCAGCTGATGCCATAGGGATATCTGGATATGAGATGGCCCTTCAGGCCTGCCCTCAATTGAGACAGTGGAAGTAGGATAAAAAGCTTTATGCTGCCCTGAACTTCTAGCAGTTCACCTCATTATCCATGTTGTATGAAATGAGACGGGCTTGAGATTAGAATATATAGAGACACCTTCGTTATTTCCAATAGCCTAAATGTCTGGTCAGGAACCCACAAGGAAGAGGACTATAGGATCACAGAAAATGAGATCTGGAATGAGGGAAAATAGATGGACCTGTGGAAGTAGACAGAAAGTGTGAAGATTTTTATGTTGTACAATAATGTCCACCAGAAATCATCCACAATGAAAGAGGCACTAAAAAGCAAAGTGAATGAAATCTCTCTGCCAATTCACAATATCTGTTTCTCCAAACTGTCCTGATGGACACATGAATGACTATCCATAGAAACAGAGATAGCAACAGTGGTGATGTATGGACCCCACAGCATGGACTTCTACATACCAAGACCAGTCTAGTTAGTGTTGTCTCTGCTGCCCAAGCTATTCACCATATAGACCACCGCTGATCCCCTGATAAGCCATTATGCTTCAAGGAGTCAAATTCGCCACTCGTGACTATTTGACTATGTCAGGTCCCTTCTCTTGGAAGACTCAAAAGATTGTCCTTACAGAGACAAATTCTTATTCCAGGCATGAATTTATCTTTCCACTATCTGAAGTATGACAAAATGCCTGATTCACAAATATGAGATACCAGGCAATACAGTGTCTGGCCAGGAGTTGTTGAAGTAAACACATCACCAAACACTGGTCAAGTCATATACCCCAAAATCTAGAAGGAAGCTGTCTTCATTAAGCACAAGAATACTTTCTAATGGCACAACTAAAGTGTCACCTTAATGAAACACTTTGAAATAATACGGTACCATCTTAAGGAAGCAATAGTTGCAGGAAATCAGAGTCTTACTATAATGGCACTTTGCTCTCCACAGAAAAAATGCACAGATACAGAGATAAGGGGTGAAAGCAGGTGTGGCCCACTTACCATCCCTCTCAGTGACACCTGGGAATCTGAGCTGCTAATCTTTTGTAACTCTGTCTCTGCAATTCTAGGCTGTGGATGATGGGAGATACCCCAAAGGAAGCATATTCTTGCCAGGTTCCACCAAGAGTTTTGGTGCTTTATAAGCTGTGGTTGCCACTCCTTGTGTCCAGGTATTGGCAGCAAGAAGAAAAGTTTTCTTTGTGGCAGGGATAATTTACTCTGATCAGCATAAAGACATGAGGCTGCCTTTACACAGTCACATCTGAGAGGAATACATGTGGGACCAATGTTGTCCACCTGGGTACTCCTGGCTGTAACTTGCTCTTTTTTAACTGTGAACAGACACATACAGTAATGCAGGCTTAAAAGGATACCCAGGCTTAGGCCCCTCAAGCAGAAAGTATGTCATTCCACTGGGTAAACCAACTCAGGTGATAACTTAAGGTAAGGAGAATATAGAATGAAAGGTGGAGGAGAGAGAGGATGAATAACAGTGGCAGTCTCAAGACCAACTGCAACAATAAAAGGTATCGTTCATCCTGCTAACCTCCCCTTTCTAAGTTTCCCCTCAATATGAGAGGTACAAAGAAAGCATAGAAACCCTGCTACCCAAACCTGCAAGGAGAAGTAGATCTGTGTTTTAAGGTAAACTTGGGTGACTGTGAGAACTCACTACCCATCTCTCCTGCTGCAGAGGGCATAGCTAACAACCTGCGTGCCATCCTTCTGAATCCACTCTCATGTTTGCGCTGAGACCACACTTCCTGTGCGATGCTAGCAGCCAATGAATGACATGGGGATACTAATGGGGCACTTTCCTGCATGCTGGCCTTCTTTAATAGATGACCATTCTTGAGTACTCTCCATCAGCCTGGCCCAAACTTCTTAAAAATGATACTGCGCTCAGAGATCCTTCCTTTCCAATCCTCTTTCATTTCTTCTCCAGGTGTCAAAACTTCATCATGGTCGGAAAACTCTCCTCATTTTCTCTAGCTCCTTCTCCTTTATCCTTTATCTTTCCCAATATAAGTTTCTTGCAAATCTAATGTGTGCTTGTGTGTGTGTGTGTGTGTGTGTGTGTGTGTGTGTGTGATTTGGACTACCCGAACTATCACAGAAGAGATCATTTCTTCCTTATCCTTATATTGTCAGCACTTTGGAGAGCGTCAGTCACATAGCTGAAATTAAAGGGTTTCATGTCTGTGTTTTCTACTTGAATATAAAGTCCATGAGTGTAGACACCGTATTGCATATCTATTGCATTTTATATTCAAATCCCAACATAGGGCCTGGAACATAGTAACTATTCTGCACATATTGTTGAACAAATTAATAAATTCTAGAAATGCTTGTTGAATTAATTACAGTCATGTCTAAAATATTAAGTAAATATAATGTAATATAATACAAATTTCAATTTATAGCAAATTCTTTGGCCATCAGATATATCTTCTGAATGGATATGAATTTTAGATATTTCTGTAATTGTATTATGTGAGCAACATGTATATAAGGACAGACTGTTAAAAATAAAAGTATTGAGCATTAAGAACATATAACATTTCATAGACAGCTTACAAATATCCATATCCACTAACATTCTTAAAGAATTTTCAAGTACTTGAAATGGCTTAGAAATGACAGCTTGTGATTTCCAAATATTTACTATTTTTCTGGGTGAAAATTATGTCATTGGCACATTAAAATTATCACGGCCACAAAATTTCTATAACCATTAAATTGTATCATTAAAATGGACCAGAAAGTATAGGAATAATAAAGTGTGATCTATAATGAATTGTCTGGTGCAACAACTAAGTAACACCTAATATAAATATGATTCCTACTTCCTCAAAAAATTTTCTGTAAAATTTCTGTAAAAAATATATTATTTCTACTCCCTCACAACAATTTTACTGTAATCTAAATTTTCCAGAGCTTCATAGAATCAGTGCTTATTTAAATCTAACAGGGTAGAGAGGAATACAATAGTTGTGTGACAGTATTTAAAGGGAAGAAATGCTGCTTGAAGGAAATTGGATAATGTATTACTGACATGGAGACCTGTGGTAAAAAATAATAATAATAATAATGTTTTAAAGCACAGGGTTTTTCTGCTTGAATGTGCATAATCCATCATGGAATTTTACTCAAAAAATGTATATAAGTGTTTGTTCTAAAATTATACAAATTGTCCATATACATTAACATCAATAGCTATAAAGATAATTCTTGCATCATCTTGCTTTTTTTATTATGAACATTATATAAGATAGTTTAGCAGAATCAGTTCTTGTCTTCAAACTATTGCTCTCACACTTCCCACTCTCAGCTCTGAGTCATGTTCATTTTTATACTAATCTCTTTAACTGTGAAGTAATTTATTTGAGCTGATATTCAGGTACTTAAAGTGAAGTCATGGATATAGTTTCAAATTTAAAAAAATCTACTGAAGATAGTGCACTCATTCTAGACTTTCAAACTTTACATAACGGACTAATCTGGATTTTCCTTTCATTTGTAATTTTCAGTTTTAATAATAAGTTCTCTCTGAAAATTTATACCAGCTCTATTCTGCAATAACACTGTTGTTCATACATTTGATGGCTATTACCAAATGACATTTCTCAATTGGAAGCACGGTCTCCGTTCCCATGGCAATGGACAAGAGCTTTTACCTCTCTCTCAGTAAAGCAACCAGAATCAATCCTAGCTAAATGGCATCCCAGTGTGTTCTCCTAGAGTTGGATTAGGAATATGCCCACTAATACCTTGTATTCATAGTCACCAGCCATGGCCAGTTGTGATCATACTGTACCAGAGAAAGCATGTTCACATTTGGAAGGGTTACTTGGGGACAGCATAAAAGGATTTTTTAATATCTAATCTTGCTAATACTTTACACAACTCTGTAAAAGAAAAAAAAAAAGGAACAAACCCTTATTTTGTGAAAATAGACCAAATTATTAAAACTGTGTTTTGAGGCAGAAGAGCTCAACATTTGTTGCTTAGCTGGATGTAAGCAGAGTGAGGTGAAAAGATTGGTATTTTCATTTTGAAAGCAGCTGCATAGCACTGTGGGGCATGTTTCTATTTACATAAAGATTAGCTTAGTTATTCTAGAAGTTTTGGCACTGACAAGACAAGAGTGAGAAATCCAAGAAACCCATGACTCAAGTAGAAAGGTTCTTTTAAGTATCGGTTAACAGGGCAAATGGAAGACAAATAAAAGTTTCTAGACTATGAAACATGATGAAAAATGAGAACATTATTTCTTGTAAAGGAATACACATATCTAAAGCTAGAAAGTCCAAACTTCTGTTTGCTTGTTTTGAGAAATGAAGGAATTCTATGGTAAATGTTCCACAGGGGAAGATAAGTCTTTCACGGTTCACGGAGGTACATAAGGACAATGTTAGGATTAGAAAATGCTTTACAATTCTGAAGTTTTGAAAAGCTTAATTGGAAATGAAGTAATTATTTATTGGTGATCTGATTCTGAAATCAAAGTGCTAACTGGGCCATGTTTCCTCTGAGGTCTGTCGGGAAGAATCTGTTCTACGTCTCTTTCTTGGCTTCTGGTAGTGACTTGCTAGAAATCCATGATATTTGTGGCCTCAGTTATCATATGCTATTCTCTTCTCTGTTTCCAATTTTCCTCTTCTTGTAAGAATTCCAGTTTTATTGGATTAAGAGTCCACCTTACCCCAATCTTATCTAATATTTTTGTATTAGAGAAGTGTGGGTAGGGTTTACAGAACAATACACTGTCCCTCCACCAACAGATTCATTGGTGTAGAACATTTTTTACAATTTACGAAAGCACAATTTTATAACTTATAATTAAAGTCTATGGTTTAACTTGTGGTTCACTATGTACTTACATGGATTTTTAAATGTTTTATAATATATATACAATCTAACATTTCCCTTTTAATCACATTCAGATATATATTTCAGGGCTGTTAACAGTGTTCATTGCTGTGTTGCCATTGCCACAATCCACCACCAAAACATTTCCATCATTCTAAATAGGAATCCTGATCATTTGAAGCCTTAAATTCCCATTCCCTAGCCACATCTCCCCTGGTAACCTACGTTCTAGATTCTGACTCGGTGAGTTTGCTTATTCTTATTGTTTCAAATCAGTGAGATCATGTAATATTTGTCCTTTTGTGTCTGGTTTATTTCATTCAACATGATATCATCAAGGTTCAACCATGTTGTCATATGTATCAGCACTTCATTACTTTTTCCAGTTGAATACTATTCCAGTATATGTATATACCACATGTTATTTAGCCATTCATCAGCTGAGGGGTACTTGGGTTGCTTCCATCTTTTGGCAATTGTGAATAATGTTGTTATAAACATAGGTGTGCAAATATCTGTCCTAGTCCCTGTTTTTAATTCTTTTGGATATATACCAAGTAGTGAGATTGTTGGATCATATGGTAGTTCCTTCCTTAGCTTTCTGAGGAAGCACCAAACTGTCTTCCACAGCGACTGCACCACTTTAAATTAGCACCAACAATGAGTGAGCATTCCTATTTCTCCACATTCTCTCCAACACTTGCTATTTTCCGCTTGTTGATAATAGAGGAAAATGGTGTGTGAAATGGTGGTTTTCTAATGGGTGTTAAATGGTATTTTGATTTTCATTTCCTTGTTGGCTGATAATGTGGAGCATCTTTTCATGTGCTTGCTGGCCATGTTGTTTATCTTCTTTGCAGAGAGATTCTATTCAAGTTTTTTGCCCATTTTTGACTTGGGTTGTTTCTTGTTGTTGTTAAGTTGAAGGATTTCTTTGTATATTCTGGATATTAATTCTTTATCAGATATGTGGTTTCAGATATTTTCTCCCATTGTGTAAGTAGTCATTTCACTTTAATGATGAAGTCCTTTGAGAACCAAAAGGTTTTCATTTTGAGGAGGCCCGATTTTTCCGTTTTTTTTTTTTTTCTTTTGTTGCTTGTGCTTTGGGTGTAGTCTAAGAAACCATTGCCTAATACAAGGCTCTGAAGATGCTTCCCTATGTTTTCTTCTAGGAGTTTGATATTTCTAGCTCTTGTATTTAGCTCTTTGCTCTACTTTGAATTGATTATTGCATTGATGTAAATTAGAAGTCCTCATTCTTTTTTTTGCAAATGGATATCCAGTTTATTCAGCCACATTTGTTGAAGAGATTATTCTTTCCTAATTGAGTGGTCTTTGCCATCTTGTCAAAAATCAGTTTGGCACAAATGTGAGGGTTTTTTTCTGAGCTCTAAATTTTAATTCATGGTATATGTGTTTATTTTTGTGCCAGTAACACGCTATTTTGATTACTGTCGCTTTATAATAAGTTTTGAGATCAGGAAGTGTGAGTCTTCCAAATTCATTCTCATTTTATGGCTTGTCTATTCAGGGCCCCTTACCCTCTCAAATAAGTTTGATGATTGTTTTTTTCCATTTCTGACAAAAAAGGTTGTTGGAATTTTGATTGGGATTGCATTGAATCTATAAATTACATGGGGAAGGGTGCTGGTTCAAAGTTGTTAGGTACTCCAGAAAAGTCCATTTCTTTTAATGTAGTCCTATGAGTTCAGACCTATAGTGGGCAGGACCTTTTGGTTAGGTTATTTTAACCAAGATGTGATCCAACCCTTTCAAAGTGGGTCTTAATCCTTTTTACTGGATTCTTTTGTGAGAGGATAAAGGACAATAACACCCTAGAAAGTGAAAAAAGAAAAGGCCCAGAGAGGCTAAGAGAGAACCTTCAGGACTCAGAGAGGAAGCCACTGGAACCAGAAGCTGAAAGCAATGAAACCCAGAAGGGAAGGACCAGCCAGACATAGGCCATGTGTTTTCCCATGTGGCAGAGGTGTCCCAGATGCCAGCAGCCTTTCTTCAGAGAAGGTATCCTCCTGTTGATACCTTAATTTGGATATTTTCATGGACTTAGAATTGTAATTTGTAAGCTAATAAATTCCCATTGTTAAAAATCAGTCCATATCCGGTATATTGCATTTCGGCAGCTTCAGCAAGCTGAAAAGATAGGATTGCATTTAATGATATTTAGTCTTCCAATCCATAAACATAGAATATCCTTCTGGTTATTTAGGCCTTCTTTGATTTTCTTTAGCAATGTTTTGTAATTTTCTGTGTACAATAGTATGACCTAATTTTAACTTGCCTAATTCCATCCATAGGGACCCTATTTCCAAATAAGTTCACACACTGAGGTCTGGAGATTAAAATTTGAGCTCTTATATTGTGGCTGAATGAATGTATATATTGTGGTTGAATGAATGTATACAGTATTTGGATAGAACATGTCTTTTTGGGTGCCAGATGGTGGAATGTGCTGGTTTGAAACTGTTATGTGTTCCAGAAGAGCTATGGTTTAGTCCTAATCCAAACAGGCCAGGGCTATTATTTAGGGTTGAAACCTTTGAGAAGATTGTTTCCATGGATATTGACCCACTCAGTTGTAGGGGGGATCTTTTGCTTGGATTGTTTCCATGTTTATGTGACACACCCACAGTTGTGGGTATGACCTTTTGATTAGATGGAGATGTGACTCCCCCCATTTAAAGTGGGTTTTGATTTGTTTTTTGGAGTCTTTAAATGAGGTAACAATTTGGAAAAACCTCAGAAGTGACAGAGCCAACAGAACCAACATGAGATCTAAACATTTGGAGATGCAGAAAGTAAATGGCCCTGGGGAAGCAGTTGGAAATCAGAAGCCAAAGATCGCATCAGATGCAAGCCAAGTGCCTTTCCAGCTGACAGAGGTGTTCTCAACACATTGGCCTTTCTTGAGTCAAGGTATATTTCTCCGGATGCCTTAGTTTGGACTTTTTATGGCCTTAGAGACTATAAACTTGCAACTTAATAAATTCCCTTCATAAAAGCCAAAAAAAGAAAAAAAAATGAGCTCTTCAGTGGCTGAGAGATTTCAAACAGAGTTGAGAGGTTATCCTGGAGGTTATTCTTATGCATTAAATAGATATCCTTTTTAGTTTATGGTGTATTGGAGTGGCTAGAAGGAAGTACCTGAAACTGTTTAGCTGTGTTCCAGGAGCCTTGATTCTTGAAGAGAACTGTATAACTACATAGCTTTTACAATGTGACCACGTGATTGTGAAAACCTTGCGTCTGATGCTCCTTTTATCCTGAGTATGGACATATGAATTAAGGAAAAATTAGGATAAAAATAAGTAAATAATATGGGGAGATAAAGGGTAAAATATAGGGTAGATTGAAACACTGTTGGTCAATGAGAGGGAGCAGTAAGGGGTACAGGATGTATGAGTTATTTCTTTTCTTTTTATTTCTTTTTCTGGAGTGTTGTAAATGTTCTAAAAATGATCATGGTGAAGAATACACAACTATTCTGAGCCATTGATTGTATAATATGGTTGGACTGTATGTGTATGTAGATTTGTCAATAAAAACATTTTTTAAAAACCTTGAGGTTTTTTCAGAGGACAAAATTCAATTCATAACACTTCAGTTTCTTCATTTATAAAATGCTGTAATAGTTATTCTATTTAGAAAACATGTATTTATGCTGTTCCTGCTATACAAACGTGTCCTCTAGGAATGCAGAAGTTTAGTAGAGAACTATGATGATAGGAATTAACATTTTAAAAAGGAAAATCTTCAGCCAGCATAAAATAAACCAACTATTCACTGTATCTTTTACAGAATAAATGCATTTTGTGTGGCAGTGAGTGAAGAGTACATCAGAAGCAGAAAAATGGACTGAAAAGTCAGGAAGTCAGTGAATAATCATTGAGACCAAGGAATATGAATTAAAACACAGACAATCCCCACTTCAGGGAGCATACAGAATAGTGATTGTGAAAGTGAACTTAATCACACTTCATCTGAGTTGGCCGTGTAGGTGACACAGAAGCTTTCTAATGGAAGAAACAGCAGGGATACTGTAAAATGAGGCCTTTCTCAGGAAGAAAAGGAACTTGTTAAAAAATGCAACCTGAAAGAAGTGAAGAGGCGGAAAGAGAAAGTGAGTGGATGAAAAATGTATGCAAGAGATGAGCTGGTGAGAAGCCTTAAAATATATTTTAAATTTGTTCTGGAGTTGATGGAGAAAACTCAGGACTTCACATATATTATAAAATAAGATGCAGGACTGAAGACTCTAGAGTTTCTGTACAGCAGCTTGTCACCAACATACCGTTGGTCATCTTGAAGACCTTCATTAGATATGCTTCCATTCACATGATACCCATATATGTCTGTATTTGAACATTTATTGAGTTAATTATATTATAAGATCATCAAGGATAGAAGCCCAGCCTTGTTTGTTTTTGGATACTCATAGAACCTATCTCAGTGAAATATATATGAAAGATTTCCACAAATATCAGTTGGGTTGAATCCTTTGATTGCATAACATTTATATACCAAATGGAAAATTAAACATTTTAGTTTCCTGGATCTTCTCATAAGGTGCTCAATTTCCTCAGGTTATATGCATTGATTTTGTATTTTCAGGGTATTCAAAAATGAGTTTCCAAAATAAAAAGGGCATTTGTTAAATCAAATAAATGATATAATAGAGCGCAAATCCTCCTTAAAGTTTCAAGGGTCTCTCTATCACATAGACAACACATAATTCAGCACTTCTAGTTTACTGATTCCAAAAAGAGATCTATAAAGCTTAGTTTATATAAACCTCAATGTGCGTATCTATCAGTGTCTGCCTTCTTTCTTGGAAAACAAAGATCACAAAGAGAAACCTTCTTGGTATTGATAATCATAGATGATCTCACAAGCTGAGAAAGGTGCAGGGGAAAATAGCAGCATATCAGCTAGAGAATCTCTGTGAAGAATAGGTCAGTCTCCTGAGTGGTCAAGAAATATCAGAAGCAGAGAAATGTGATGGCCAGGAATTCACCTAGGTGGATTAGAGGTCGAGCTGAATGCATTAGAGGTCGAAAGGGAATGCATTTTTCTCCCTCTATATCTTGGACTGCTTATCCTCATGTCACTATGACCCAACCACTTGCCCTGAATACAGCCTGTGTCCATGCAGCCTTGGCAAAAGAGCAAGTAGATCTGCATTTGAGCTCTTAGTCGCAAAAAGCTTGAAAGATAGGTGCAATGATTTTAAATGTCCTCTAACATGAAGAGCACTCTCCTATTAACCCAGTGATCTTTGTAATCATTCCAAACTCTTCTACCAAGTGGCTACATTTTCTTATTTTAACATTTAACAGTGCATCCTCACCTCTGACCTCTTACTCATTCCCTAAATTGAAAACTGTTTCTTACTCTCCATCCTACTGACACTCCTTGTCTTAGCGCAGCCTCCAGGGTCTGATTACAGTAGTTTTGTTACTGGTTTCTCTGACCCCAGCCTCTCTCCCATCCTTTCCCCCAATGTTACCAGTCTCCCCCGTCTATTCCCCATCTATTTCCACAGAAACAAAAAATGTTTCTGCTGTACAGAAACTCTAGAGTCTACACACTTCCAGTACACACATCTGATTGTACCCACTAATACTTAATGGCTCTATCTTGCCAATCGGAAAAAGTGAATACTCTTTAGCCTACTATACAAATATAGTTCCAATATGGTACTGTTTTTTCCCTCCCCAAATTCAGTTTTATGCAATTTTCTACTATTTCAGTCTCAATCTCAGGCTTTAGATACGTATCATGACCCATGATGTGCCAAATATGACTGCAATGTCACTCCGTACGTTGTTGACTTTTACAATCTCAGGCTTTAGATACGTATCATGACCCATGATGTGCCAAATATGACTGCAATGTCACTCCATACGTTGTTGACTTTTACAGTTGGCAGTGTGACTTTCCAGTTAACTGACAATGCCCACACCACTTTGTCCCCTCATTCTATAAGATAAGTTCAAATGTCACATCCCCTGTGCAACCTTCCCTAAATTGCTTCATGCAGAGTTAACTGCACGTTCTTTCCCTGTGTCCTTAATATTTTGTATGCAGCGGTAATGTTTTACAAGTTGTCCAACTGCTTTATAATGATCTGCTCATTTGTCTTATATCCTGACTACAGAGTGGCATCCTTAATGGAGCTAAGTTATTCATCATCAAACTCTTGGTCTCTGAAACAGGGGGTGATCAAATACCATTGAACTGAACAATTCTACCTGTTGAATTCTTTAAGTTAGAATTGCAACAAATCTAAATTTCTCAAATACCTTAATTTCTCAAGTACTCAAAGCTTCCTTTAAACTTTTACATAAGAACCCTGCATATATTTAAAATATTTAATAGGCTTGAAAGTCATGCTGCCACTCTGGTGGAAACTCCATAAAGAATCTGTCCCACCTCCAAATTCTGGGGCAACTGAGTTCTGTGAGACCCTCAAGAAGGCAGGTCTAGCCCATTATTGTACTCTGACTCTAGAAGGAAAGTTCAGTCTCTTTTATCATAGTAAGAAGTATCAAAATGATTCTAAAATTTCACATGGGGGAAGATTCTGACTGTAGATTTTCAATAAATTCTTGCTAGTAAAGTTTGATGTACAGACCAGCAGTGTTGGCATCATCTCAGAATTCTTGGAAGTGCATAATTTCAGTCCCCATTCCAAACCTGCTGAATCAGAGTCTGCATTGTTACAAGGTCCCTGAGTAATGAATGTGTGTATTGAAGCTTGAAAAGCACTGCTCCAGGAGCGGCCAAAAACGCACCACTAAGACATATTCCTGTGCTTCTTAAAGATAAAGCAAATGGAATAGAAATCCAGGCCATCTAAATGTTCCATTACTCAGGACTTGAATCTCCCGTAGTTGCCTAAGCCAGGACAAAAATCCACAGATTTCTTTAGACCATCTACTTCTACCAGAGATGAGGAATTATGAGAGGATGCAAAGGGGAAGTTACCCTAGCCCAATGAGAAAATTGAATGTGCAGTTTTCGTAGGGACACAGGGTGATGAAACTTCAGGGGTTTCATCATTCACATGATGTTCTCTGTTTCTTGGGGTTGTGCCTGAGGCTGCCAGGCACATTCTAATCTACGTAGATAGTGCACCCCACCCCCACCCTGAGTAGCACAGCTATATAGGTCTATTACTGTTAGAACTGTCAATTAATCTCAGATTCGTGGGCACATGACTTACAAATTTTTCTCTCCTTTGGTTTTCTCATTTGTAAAAGTTAATTAGTACAGATGTTGCTAGTTTATTAGGCTAAGCAGTTAGGGTCAGCAAATGTTATTAATCACTCCCTGTGTGGCAAGCATTGAGAAGAAATACATAAAACTGAATTGCTATCTCCAGGATTTTATTGTCAGCATGAAATGTGATCTGGTGCCTAAAATTCAAGGTTTGTTTTGTAAAATACTGTTTCACACACAACATACTCACTGAGAGGAAAATAGAAAAGATTTCTATGATTCTGTAAGTTTGGAAAGCACTATTGGCCCACAGAAAGTTTGCGTGTGTCTGTGTGTGTAGCACTATTGGACCACAGAAAGTTTTTTTTGTGTGTGTAAATGTTTATTAATATCCAGGTATCTTGAGAGACATACTTCAGGATATGTTTGCCTAGTTCCTACTTTCTTGATTATCCCCTGTCCATTTTTTTTAACTTTTACCAAATAACCTATTTACCTCAGTTACCTGAGATATTTAACCTTTCTTGCAGACTCAGGAATCAGATATGGCTAGGATATTACTGTGAAAGGTAGCACCTAGAAAGTTTGAAGTTTCAAATATTTACTTGCCCAAAGTCACCAAGGCTTTGTCCTTGTAAACTTCACTGTCTGGTCCCAAAATTTCTGGCTCCATCGTCCATTTCTCAGTCAGTCTGTTTTGATGTCTATTCTATCTTACCAATTTCTGCTGCCTCAATTCACAAATCTGGATGTTTTCTTCATTTTAATAGCAAGTGGGGCTCTGGAGAAATGATCATCTTTCCTCTGTCTAGCAAAAAAAGCCACTGATAAGCTTAGTCTCCTACTCAATGCCCACATTGCCAGAGAAAGGAAATAGTAACATAATAAAATTATTTACCTTTAAGATTGTGCAGTTAACATTTTGCATAAATAAAATATCAAATATCTCTGCACTGGAATAAGGTGTAAAAGCTTGGAGTGTCAGCCTTTATGGATGGAGCTGTCACAGATAATAAAGCATAATAGAGACTTATATAACAATAATGACATAAATAATATCCCCGAAAGAATATGAACTATAATGCCTTCTTAAGATTTTCCCATTTCTTTTATTTATCAAAAAACAACAGCTTTTTATTTGTTTAAAGGGATAGCTAAATGCTTTTAACCCCAGGGCCAATTTCATATACTCATTTGTACTACAAATGCATACACTAAAAGAGATCTTTATTTTAAAGTAAATGCTATGCACAATAATGCCAAATAATGCTTTGTTTAGTATCTTTAAACAAATAAATAGAGGCAAAATTAAGATCTCAGTCAGTTTTATATTGAAATCCCCTGTTAACTAGATAGGCTTCCTACTGGGATAAAGTTATTACAAATCTGGTCATTTCGATTAATAATTAGATGGGGTAAGTAGATTAAAGCAAAACATTTTGCCTACAGATTAGGACACAGCTGTTGCAGTTTTAAAAACTGCTTTTGATAAACCTTCTCTCTAAGATAAAGGCAATGAACTCATTCCTTTATATCCCTTAAAAGGGAAGCTACTCAGAAATGAATCTACCTTCAGAACCCCTAATGCTCTAAGGAACTGAGGTATTTGAAATCAAATGAGGTTATCAATTTGCCCTCGGTTTCTTTTCAAAATTTGTCTTTACCATAATTTGAAAGAAAAAGCTTGGATTTGGATTAAAACTTGTTGGAATCAAGAATCAATAAAAGTGACATTTTTTAAAAATAAGTGTTATATTTTGATCAGTAACATTCATCGTATGGCACATTCACCATATATTTGCTACCAAAATAAATTTTATGAAATCGAATTTTCCACTGTCTTCTCTGAAGCCATAGAGTGTATCCTTTGAAAGATCAGTTTCTAAATTTAAGGTTTTAAATTCCATAAAATTTACAGCTTCCTCAAACCATAAAACACCAGAATGAATTACTGCCGGATATCCAACTGTGTTCTTTAAGCTATGCTGTAATATTAGTCTTCCTTCCTTGATGAAACTTTTCCTTCTCCATTCTGTCTGTAGCTGTTGGCAAAACTATCAAGGAGTAGAGAATATGTTTAGCTACCTTGTATGAAGAGAAATCTGTGTGCAGAAAAAGTTCGTTCACTATCTCAAATCATCAAAATACTACAACACAAACTTTGTGTTCCTTAGGTTGGCAATCAAGAATCTTAATAATTCAAGTGTGTGAGTAGTTCAGTGGTAGGATTCTCACCTGCCTTGCTACAGACCCGGGTTCAATTCTGCTCTCTGTACTCAAAAACCAAACAAACAAACAAATCAACAAATGGTGCTGCTATAATCCTTTTCACATGGAAAACGGTGAAATGTGACCTTCACGTAATTGTCAAATGTCAATGTCAATCCATGGGCATATGATTTTAATTGAGTATATTCATCACTTGGAAGATATTTGTAGAATTCTATTAGATTCCTCTCTCATTGTTTAGTTTCCAGCCTTTTATCACATGGCGGATTAATCACTTCCAACTGAAGAAGTAGGTGGAAGCTCCTCAATTGCAAAGTAAAGCAGAATTTGAAATACATAAGTGTATTTATCACTTGCATTGAGATTTGAAAAAAAGAAATGCTAACGGGTCTGCAGTTTGACAAATATATTCACTGTAGTTTGTACGGGAATGGAAACCTTGCTTTTTGTTTTAACTTTTGACAGCATAAGTACATAAAGCAGCAAGAAATTACTTATGATTCCAAAATGTTAGTTGTTGAAATGACTTTACGGAAGTATGTTTCACACATATATATATATATATATGTGTGTACATTGTCTCTTAATTTAATTTGAATTTGTTAAGAAACACTATCAAGTCTGCAGCAAAAACTAATACCCAAAGCTATTCACTATTTGATAACATGTCGGAGGGCAGTTCTTTTTAAGAAAAATCTCAATCTCAGTGCTGAGCTAAAAAAATGCAATAAAATTCATCACTGCTAATCCTGTTGTTTGGTGGAGCGAGTCAAGATATTCAGCATATATATATATATGATATAAAATAATGAAGGTGTTGAGGTTAAGCTTATGAGAAAAAGAAGTTCACTATTAACACTACCAGTTCAATAACACATTATGGTTTCAAATATTTTCTTTATAATGCTGATGTATAATGCAGTGGACAGTCATAAGCTTTAAACTTCTTACATTTTTTTCCCAAGCTTTGTAAATTCATTCAACTATGCTGTTTTTGCTGAATCCATATTTTCAGCACCTGTGGTTATGACATATCTTAGCAGACTCCAACTTCATTTTTCTCAACCTCTTTGAAAATATGCTTACAGACTAATGCTAATGCTTCAGTTACATTAAGCTTGAAATTGAGCCTTTGAACAACACAAAAATAACTGATTAGCAGTCGTAGCAGCCATCAATCATCAAGAACCAAGGAAAACAAACCACTCAAAATCATTTGCCTTGTTTTTTAAATTGTCTTTTGGTATTCTTCTCAAGATCTCCAATAATCCAAACACCTACTCTGGTTTTAAGGCTAATGTCCTTTAATAAGTTTATTTTCTCTGGACCCATTTTCCTCAGCTCCTGCAATAAAACATGATTTAATTAACTCACCATTGGCAAGATCCCTGCTTAGTTAACAAATTATACACATGCAACCTTACTTTGGTTACAGCTTCATTTTCATTTGTCATAAAGAAATTCTGCTCTGCTGAGATATTCCTTTTTAAATCTGCTATTTTTCCCACCCCTTGTTTCCTATGAATTTTGAATTTTCTAGGATTGGTGTTTAATCTGGAAATGCTCTTAGCCCAGCTATTCTGTCAACATCTAATTTTATAACAGAGTAGTCCATATTCTACTCTGCCTCAAATGTGCAATATTTAAAGCCCACTTTCCTACACTTTCCTTGTATTGACGTAATGGACATGCACAGGTAATAAAAGATAAGTAAAAACATATTGAGCTACAGCAAGACAACATGGAGCTTGAGACAACATTGAGTCATAGAAGTGCCCTGTGATTCTGTAGTGAGATGAGCAACAATGTGAAGCAATGACACCACATGTGGAGCTCTGTTGAAATTATTCAACTCTGCTTTTTGTAGTGAAAAACAGCCCCAGACAATATATAAATAAATAAGTGTGACTATTCCAATCAAAATGTATTCATGGACACTGAAATCTGAATTTCATTTGTCAAGAAATATTATTCTTCTTTTGATTTTTTTCAACTATTTAAAATGTAATAACATTTCCTGGGTTGCAGACCATAGAGAAAAAAGGAACTATTGGACAGATTTGGCCCACAGGCCATAGTTTACTGACTCCCAATAATTATCATTGTGCTTAACACAGGTCCCTGCAAAGAGTTGACAATTAATAAATGTTGTTGTTGCAAATGATGCACTGACATTTGTATTTAATTGACATAATTCCTGAAAACAGAAGCACATCCTCTAATTTACGTAATTGTAAAAAAGGATATCTTCTTCATCTATTAATGAGGAAATAGAGTCATGTTCTCAACTGTGTATTAGTAAAAAAGAAGCATACTCCCTACTGTGGGCCAACAAAGAAACTCAAGGAATAATAACTGCAACAATTTGTACTTACCTGATCACTTTTCATCTTTTACATTTGCATCCTTGGAAAGCAGCACAATGTAAGTAATTTATTTCCATACATTGGAACATTGAGTTCTGCTATAACAACTGGGAATTTCACCTTGCCCTAAAAAACAATTTGGACATATAGGCAAATTGGAACATTTTCTATTTTGGTGCCTGTGGAAAATGAATCCTTATTCAATAAAGTAGCCCTATGGAAATGAACTTGTTGGGGGTACTTATAATATATTTCCAGATTGTAATTCTTTATCGTTCTACCTGTAATGATCCAGAACTTGAAATATTTGGTTTAGAAAAGAAACAGAAGAGCATATGTTTCATTCATTTTATGTTTATGAAATAAATATTTATTAATTTATTACACATTCAAACTCCTTTTATAACTCTTTGATGACCTAATCTTTTTAACTAAACTTATTTAATACCTTAGAAGCTAAACCATTTAAAATGCTTATATTGACTCTCCAAAAGACCATCAGAAAACCTGATATTTAGGTGAAATTAGGATTATGAAACCTACTGCATTAAAGGAAAACCCCAATTTTACAGTCTTAGTGATGTCTCAGAGAGAGTAGTCAGGCAAAGGATATTTATGGCATTTAGGGCTTTGACTGAGTGCTTTAAGATGGGTCATGCAAGTCAGGGAACTGGTTGGGTAGGGCAGGGTTTATGACGCAAGAGCCTTGGGTTGTTATCTACAGTGAGTCAAGGACCTCAGTGCAAGTATTAATAAGAAAAGTGTTAATTGGATAAACATGCTGACACTAAGTGTATCAGCTTTCGACTGTTGTGTAACAAATCACCACAAATTTCGTGGCTAAAATATTTATTATCTCCTCACGTCCATGGGTCACGAATACAGGCACAGCTCTGTTGCAGTTTAGAGGTTGGCAAACTGCATTTGTTTGAAGGTTTGGGTCACATCCAAGCACACATGTATTGTGGGAAGAACTCTTTTCCTTGCAATTGTAGGACTGAGTTCCTGCTTTCTCTCTGTCTATCATCAACTCTAGAGGCTCCCAACAACTCTTGCATATGGCCCTTTCACAGGCCCTCTTTGAACATGACAGCTCTCTTCTGTGAAGCCAGCAGCAGTTTCACTCTGACCTCAGGGAAAGTCCTAGACCCTCTTTCTAAAGGGGTCACCTGACTAAGTCAGGATCAGCCAGGCCAAGTCCCTTTTGGTTGACTCAGTGTCAACTGGTTCAAAACCTTAATTACATCTGTAAAATATCTTTCGTTTTGCCATTTAATGTAACATAAGAATGGGAGTATTATACAATCATTGTTACCACATTCCTTTGTTTGGAAGCAAATTATAGATACCCCTACTCAAGGAGACGGTGTTCCATGAAGACATGGGTCACTGAGATGTCATTTTAGAATTCTGTTGACCACAGTTAGTTGGTTGCTGCCTCTCTTATCTTCAAAGAGCACCTATTTCTTGGACCAAGTACCTCAATATATTTTTGCCTAGTCCTTTTGCTCTTTAGCACAGACAGAAGAAAATACGCTTCATCTCATAATTGCTTAGCATTAGGTACAAGAATGTACATTGGTTTCAGCTCTCAAGGGGCAGAGGTTTAACATCCCCAACTTTTCTGATTAAATTCTCTCAGAACAGCTACTCAGGTGCTCAGTTTTCTCATAATTCCTATTTTATAAGAGAAAACATAAAATTCTCTGACAAGTATCTGGCATTTTAGGCAGGCTTGAACCATGTAATTCTGTTTTATATCCAATCACTTTTATTTTACCTAACACTGTAAAAAATTTATTAGTAAAAAAAAACTTCCTCTAGTAATGAACTGTGTACACAATATATGTTTGCTTGTTTATGAGTTATTTTTATCTTTATTATGCCTCATTCCAAAATATACTGGAAGGAAGGTCTAAATTAATCTGAGTCTTTTCATACTCTATTGCCCTTGTCACTCCTCTGATGCAATTTATAAGCCATTTACCCTAACACCTTCCCACTATTTCACTCACATTTCCTTTCCTTACTTGTCATTCTATCCCTTCAAAATCCCAAACTTAGCATTATCCAAAGGTCAGCCGACTCCACACCAGTATCTGTACAACTGAGCATAGCTGCAGAAAACACATAACTATGCTGACACATCTCATTTTAAATTCATGACCATGAAACGTAAAGGGACTCCTTCCTTAGCTGTTTTGTTTTCTTACTCTTTTGAACTAATATTAAGAACACTCTTAAATCTTCTCCAATCTGCCTTCAATTTCAGCTGGTAAACTTGCTTCTTACTTCACAGATAAAATGAAAACACTTAGAAGAGTACTTCCTCTATCACATCTACAAACTCAGTTACCTCAGTTCTAATGCACTCCAGCTTGATTAATATGTACAAACTCTTTGTGCTTCTATTCAAGGTCAAACTCTCCATAGACCTGTTTCACCAGCTCAAGAATAGTATTCTGGCATTTTTCCTTTTTTCATATCGGAACATTCTTTTATTTTTTTCTCCTGTTGCATCATTTCTATTAGCACGCACATATGCTGTTATTTTTCCTGAATCAAAAAAATTTTTTTTTTCTTGATTCCTCCTGGTCCTCCAACCAATGACCTATTTTTAGGCATCTTTTTATAAAAAACATGAAAATTTTCATATACTCACTGTCCTGAGTTCCTCCCTTCCAATTCTTTCTCCTACTTATTGCAATTATTCATTTCCTCCCGCCACTCTATCAAAGCAGGTATTAAATGATTGTCTCTCAGCTTCACCCTTCTATATTCAGCAGTATAGATTCCAGTTTGTATGCTTGTGCTAAGATTATAAACTACATTTCTGCTTTGCCTCCTGACTCTTTCTTAGGGTATGCCAATACGGGTGACTAGAGACAGATTGCCAGCTATTGCACTTCCTTTCAATGGTATTCCATCTCAGTGAAAGTTGTTATTACACATGGATAGCATGTCAGAGGTTTAACTATTCCACCTACAATTCGTGACAGGATTTCTTTCTATGACTTTGTTGGCTAAGAGACTTCATCCATCCTAGAAACAATGAATTGAGAATATTCTTAATTGAATTTTAATTTGCACAGTAGAAGCAACTCATTAAATGTCTATCTACTCATAAAAGACTTAAGGATATAATTAAATAAAATAGTTGAATAAGCATTGACATTCAAGAATCTCAAAGAGAGATACTTATGCAAAACAAATTATTAGAATTATGAAAACTAAAATTCATGGTATTAACTGACTCTATATGTGATATCTTTTAAGTTTAATAAGGTATTAAGATTCTAGCACAATCAAAAATCTTTATAATAGGACATATTTTGTATTTAAGAATTCTAGTAAAAGCAAATATAATCATTTAATAAAAATTTGAGTATATAAAGTAGAAGTATACCAAATAGCTGTTACCGTGCATTTATAAGGCCTTGTTTAAAGAACAATATGTAAATCAAAGAAAAGGCAAACTTTAGGAATTATTTTGGCATGATTAACTGCATCATTTGCACAGTGAATCAATCATTTTGAACAAAAGAATATATTGTGAATGTCTGCCTGCTTTCAAAGGTTTCAACTATTTTGTGGGACAGTTGAAATATAATGATTTAGGAAGATAATTTCAGCAAAGAGCTGAAAAGGATAAACAGACTTTTCATATTAGGCTTTTATAGTACATAAGCATTAATGGAGAAGTTGTAACATGGAAAATTCAGTGTTTCCTCCAGTAGGTGTTTTGATTATTTTGATGGATTCATTCCTTCTTTCATTAAATATAGATTTAATGAACAGTCATCTATCTCTATTTCTCTTTTTTTCCCTGCAAGGCACTATTCTAGGGATGACAGTTATTTTAGTTTCCCAGGTGCTAAAACAAACACCATGCAATGGGTTAGCTTAAACAAGGGCATTTATTGGCTCATGATATTAAGGCTAGAAGAAGTTCAAAATTCAGGTGTCCCCAAAATGGTGCTTTCTCCTAGAAGACTGGCATTCTGGGACTACCTGCCCACAATCCTTGGTCCTTGACTTTTCTGTCACATAGTAATGCATATGGCCCCCTTTCATGACTTTTTGGTTCTGTTGACATCTGGCTTCTTTTTGTGCCTTTCCATTCATATGCCTGAATTTCATTCTGCTTTTAAAGGACTCCAGTTATAGGATTAAAATTACTCTGATCCTTTTGGACCACACATTAACTGAATTAACCTCATCAAAAGATCCTATTTAAAGGAGTTTGCACCCACAGGAATGGATTCAATCCAAGAATAAGTTTTTCTGTGGTACATAGTTCCAAGTCACCACAGTGATACAGCAGTAAAGAAAAATAAGCAAGGATCCCAATTTCATACATTTGGTTGATTACAAAGATGTTACAGCAATTTCTCTTCCATTACATCTGGATGTTTTAATAGGAGAATATTACTTTAGAATGAAAAACCTTAAAAATTCTAAAATTTAAATAATTCTATGACAGTGAAAAGATTCTGGTCATTTCTATGACTGCAGATTTGGCCCCTGATCTCTTGCCCATGCCTCTCCACTACATCTAATTAGCTCCTATTCATTGCATGGCCTTCACATCAAAGTTCTGTCAACAGCTTCATGACATTAACTTTAACCAATTCCTTTAGTGAAATGTTTTCTCAAGACTCCATACTAACCCTACAGAGAATTATAAAAGACTGTATTAATTAACCTGCATGATTATTTAAGTATTATCTGTCTCAGCTACTGGAATGTGGGTTCCATGAATTCTCTGACAGTGACTGACATGCTTACCATTTTAAACCATGACACAGTATAAGCCCATTTTTAGTATTCAACAGGTATTTCTCAAATCTCTAATACAGCATATGAGACTGGCCTTAGTAAAATAAAACTTGAGAAAGGTAAAGTTTGTCTTCACGATTCCACGTTTTAGTTCTCTTCCTCTTCCTCCTTTTCTCTTCATATTAATGTGTCCTTGGAATTTTATGGACCATTGCTTAATAAAAATATAGTTTCAAAAAAGTTCTAAAAGCCATACACCCGGATTGATGTATAAACCTGAATGATTACATTTAAAAGGGCCAATTTTGGGTTTAGTTTACACCAAAGGAATTTATCTCATTTTGGTAAATCATACACCCTAACAAATAGAATTAGAAAGCTGTGGGGTTTCATATATTGCTTGGTTTACTTTGTAAGAAGGTAGGGAAAGGCCACTGTAGTGAAAACAGTCAATTTACCTCCTATTAAGGCCATCCCTGGAAATAAGAACCTCACTCATATTTTCTTTAGCACCATCTGCTTTCTTTTTACCACCTTAATGCATAGTTCTCCCAAAACTTGATAATCATATTTCTCATCGCATGAAATGAAGAGATTCGGTTCCATCCACGTCTCTCTCCTAAGATATTACTTTCATTCTTCTAAAATAATTATTAATAAAATGAATGTACTTTAAATAGTGACTGTGTTCAGATGAGAAGCAGGATAATAATGGCTAAGCACAAACACTCAGGAACCAGGATGCCGGGTTTCGTATCTTTATTCGGTCACTCACTAGCTATGCTACCTGTACAAGTTGTTTAACTTATGTGTGTCAATTTCTGCATTTTTAAAATGGAGAACATGTTGTTCTACCATGTTAATATGAAAGGTAAATGTGTTAATATGAACAAAATTTTCCTGAGACATACAAGCATAAATACTAAAGAGAACATCCACAAAACAGAATGAACTATGATCATAGGTCCATAATTCTTGTGAAGTGAGTCAACCAATCTATGATATTTATTGTCTATTGTGATTAGATAATTGTATAAAGGAAATCAGAGCTGAAGTAAAAGGAAAAGTTCTCTGAATTTGGGACTCTTAATAGGCACAGAATAAATAAATTATAATTTGGATTGTTTTCTTATCTACAACAGGTAAATCTACAGCAATATGCAATGGAAGATATTTTTATACTTTATTGAGATATAATTTACATACCATAAAATATACACATATTAAATATACAATTCAATGATTTTTAGTAAAATTTACAAAATTGTACTATCGTCACAACAACCTACTTGAAGCACATTTTCATCATTCTTAAAAGTTCACATTCCCATCCATAGCCTTAGGCAACTGATAATTTGGTTTTCTGAACATTTCATATGAACGGAATTGTACTATGCAAACTTTTGTGCCCAGTTTCTTTCACATAGATTAATGTTTTTGAGATTAATGTTTTTGAGATTCATTAATATACAGCATGTGCTAATAGTTTATTCCTTTACGTAACTGAATGGTATTCCAACGTATGCTATGCCACATTTTGTTTAAGCATTCACCAATTGATGAATATTTGTATTATTTGCACTTTTTGGCTACTTTGAATAAAACTGCTATGAATATTCATAATCAGATCTTTGGGTAAAGTCATCCAGGTGTGATCTTGGTAGGTTGTAAGGTAAATTTATGTATAACCATTTAAAATGTTTCCCAAAATGGCTCTCTCACTTCATATTCCCATCAGCAATGTGTGAATGGTCAAATTATGTTTATATTATAATCAGTCTAGAGTATATAGAAGTATTGTATTGCCATTTTTAATTTTAATTTCTTAAATGACTAATGATATTGAATACCATTTAATGTGCTTTTCAGCCATTTTTATACCTTCTCTGGTGAAAAGTCTATTCAAGACTTTTGTCCATTTTTAGTTAGGTTATTTGTTTTCTTAACATTGAATTGTAGAAATTCTTTATCAATACTGGATACAAGTCTTTTGTCAGATATGGGATTTGAAAATATTTCTCCCAGTGTGAGGGTTTTATTTCCTAAATTGTTTCTTTTGAAATACATATTTTTAAAATTTTATAATATGTGAAATCCAGTTTATCAATTTTTCTTTAAAAGACTGTGCTTTTGGTGTCATATCTAAGAACTGTTTGTCTAGCCCAGGGTAATGAAAATTTTCTCCTATATTTTATTCTGAAAGTTTTATCATTTTAACTCTCATATTTAAGTCTATTACTTGTTCTGAATTCAATTTTTTGGTTTTGTGTGAGGCAAGAGTCTAAATTCATCTTTTTGCATATTGATATTCAGTTATCCTAGAAACTTTTGTTGAAAAGATTACCCTTTTTCACATTGAATTGCTTTGCTTCCTTTCTGAAAATCAATTAACCATAAACATAAGAGTTTATTTCTGGAATGTCAATTCTGTTCCAATGATCTATATCTACATTGTCTTAATTTCATAATTGTGCAAAACTCTCATTATAGAGTAAGTTTGAAACATGAACATTTATGTCCTTGGACTTTGATTTTTATTCAAAATTGCATTGACTATTCTGGATCTTCTGCATTTTAACATCAATTTTAAGATGAACTTTTCAATTTCTGCAAAAAAAAATAAGCCTGCTGAGATTTTGATTGTAATTAAATTGAGTCTCTATATCAATTTGGGAAGAATTTCTAGATTGGATATATTGAGTCTTTCAATCAATCTGTAATTTCTCTCCATTTTGTAGATCTTTTGAAATTTTTCAGCAATATTTTATAGTTTTCAGTATACGTGTTTTGCACTTTTTTTGTCAGATTTGTTCAAAGTATTTTGTTAATTTTGATTCTATTGTGAATGAAATTGTTTCCTTAATTTCATTTCTAGATTATTTATTGGTAATACATAGAAACACAATTCATTTTGGTATTGTTCTTATATCTTGTGACCTGGCTGAAGTAATATATTGGTTATAGTAGCTTTATTGTGAACTCTTTGTATTTTTCTACACACATTTACGTGTCACCTAAACATAAGGACAGTTTTTCTTCTTTCCATTCTACTTTCTTCCATTTTTTTTCTCTTGCCTAACTGTACTGGCTAGAGTCTCGCACCCTATTCAGTATGAATGTCAAGAGTAGATATCATTATCTCATTCTTTATCTTGAGATAAGACATTTAGTCTTTTACCATTACTTATGATGTTAACTATAAGTTTCCTGCTGATGCCCTTTATCAGGTTAAAAAGTTCCATTCCATTTCCATTTTATTGGCCTTTTTCTAGCATAGATATTGGATATTGTGAAATGCTTTCTGCATCTATTAAAAAAATCATATGATTTTTCTACTTTATTTCATTAATATGCTGCAGTACATAAATTGATTTTTGCATATTAAACCAACCTTGGGGTAAATCTCTCTTGATCATGTTATATACTCCTTTATATATTTCGCTGCATCATTTTAAAGTACTTTGTTGAGGAATTTTTCATGTATATTCATGAGAAATGTTGATTTGTATTTCTTTTCTTGAGATCTTATCGTCTGGACTTATTATGAGGGTAATACTGGTTTCATAGTTTAAGTAAAGTAGTGTAAAGTAGAGTAAACTCTGAAAGAGTTTGTGAAGTTTCTGAAACTGCTTCTGTAGAGTTTGTTATTACTTTTATAAATGTTTAGTAGAATTCACCTATAAAAGCATCTGGTCCTAAGTTTTTCTTGGGGGGGTTTTCATTGTTAATTCATTTTTTCACTCATTATGGGTCTATTCTAGATTCTATTTCTTTTTGAGTCATTTAAAGTAATTAAATATATTTTAATAATACTTTTATTAAATTAACTACTTTAAAGAAATTTAAAGTGTTCTAAAAATTTGTTCATTTCACCTAAGTTTTGTGAGATAGAATATTAGCGTGATTTTAACATTGGCCTGGGAACATTTTAACATCATGACAATATCAGTATTTTTTATTTATTACCACATCCATGGCCCATACATCTTTCTTAATCCTCATTACTTAGAGTCAGGAGTAATATTTAAGAAAATAAAGAGGCTGAGAGGAAAAATGGGCAGGTGAAGTAAGGCTGAAGGATAGTGTGGGCCTTATGGCTATTTGTTGATTTACAAGAAGACAATAAATGCTATTTTTAGATTTTCTAAATATCACTATAAAAGTAGACAGATTGGACAATATTCCTTTTTTTCACAATATCATCACATAGTTGTATATTCATCATCATGATCATTTTTAGAACATTTGCATCACTCCAGAAAAAGAAATGAAAAGACAAAAGGAAAAAATCATACCTCCTGTGTTAGTTTGCAAGCTGCCAGAATGTGATATGCCAGAACTGGGATGGCTTTTAAAAAGGAGAATTTAATAAGTCACATTTAAAAGCTTTAAGCCTTTAAAATTGTCAAAACTAAGGCATCCAGGGAAACATACCTTAATTTAAGTATGGCCAATGGGTCACCTTAATTTAAGTAAGGCCAATGGGTCATGTACGCTTCTGTTATCTGGGTAGGCACATAGCTGGCCACTGCTGCTCCCTTGTTACTGGACTCTGTTGCTTTCAGCCTCTGCTCCTGTGGGCGTTCCTCACTTTGCTTCTCTGGGGCTGGCTTTCATCTCTTTGCTTCCCTTGGTTCACTTCAGGTTCTGGGCTTGCTTAACCTCTCATGGTGAGGTCTGCTGGGCTCCAGGCATCCCCAAACATCTGTATCTCTGTCTCTGAACAACTGTTCTCCAAGCATCTACATAAATCTCTGACAGCTCTGAGGCATCTGTCATTTCTGGCTCTCTCCAAAATCCTCTTTTAAAGGATTTCAGTAAATTGATCAAGACCCACCTGGAATGGATGGAGTCACATTTCATCTAATCAAAGTCACGCCCACAATTGAGCATGCCACATCTCCATGGAGATAATCTAATCAGAATATTCTGGGGTTCATAATACTTTCAAACCAGCAGAATCCACCCTCTAGACCCCCCAAAAAGGCATGTTTTTTCCATATACAAAATACCTCCACTCCATCACAATAGGACAAAAGCCTTAAACCATTTCAGTAACAATAGAATTACAATACAAGGTTAAAATTGTACAAATCTCATCAAAGTCAGCTACAGGCATAGTCTGTTCTAAGGCAAAAATTCTCCTCTGGCTGGATCTGAAAACTCAGAACATGTTTTCTGCACCAATATAAAAAGGAAGGACAGTCATGGGATATATGCTTCCATTTCCATAGGAAGAAATTGGAAGGAAAACAGGGGTAACAGGGTCCAAACAGTTCTGGGAACCTGCAGGACAAACCCTGTTAGATATCAAAGTTTGAGAGGCATTTATGCTTGGGGATTTATAAAATGGCAGTCCCACCCTTACAAGGGCTTATGCAGTGGCTTTATGCTCTTCAAACACTGGGGTGGTTGTAATCTTGGGGGATATTGGGGAGACCACCATTTTCATGGCTTTACCTTTTCCAAGCTTTGGGGCAGCACTGGAATCTCTGCCATCTCTGGGACACACTCTAAACCCTTCCAGAACAATAGGGTGGCAGCCAGGCTTTCCCCAATCCCCAAGAAATGTGCTCCAGCCTCTCCAAGGCCTGAGGCACAGCTCTTCCAGGACAGTGAGTTGGAAAGTCCATCCTCTGTCTTCACCTTCTCTAAGGGTTTTGGTGGGTACACTCTTCTGGTCTAAAGTTTCTTAGCTTCAGACCTTAGTCTCCATGGTTCTGCCTCTGAAGTTAATTTTCCTCCAACTTGTTCCTTTTCTGACCCTTTTTGTCCAGACTGGCAGTGGTTCCATTTATACAGATCCCACAACACTTATTGCTTTTCTGTGCAGTATGCTGGGATCCTGTCCATCAGACAAAAGGAAATTTCCACAATCCTTTTTGGATAACTCAATCCCCAATCCTGGCTTTTTCTATAATGGCTGACTATTTTTATGTTTGCTTAAATCCTCATGAGACCCTATTCACTGGTTCTCACTTTCTGGAGGTCCAGAATTTTCTAAACCATCAATTTCTGGTTTCTTTGTATCTACAAGTTCATTTCTCAACTTATCTCTTTCCTCTCACATTTTACTATAAACTTCAAGGAGTAGCCACACTGCATTTTCTGCATTTAGTTTGGAAATTTCTCCTGCTAAATATCCAAGTTCATTACTCTCAAATTCTGCCTTCCATCTACAAACAATGCCTTCCTTTCAGTTTTCAATGACACATTCAGCATTTCTGTCTAAAACCTTATCAGAGGCATCCTTAGAATCCACATTTCTACCAGCAGTTTCTTTAAAGCAATTCAAAGCTTCTCTATCAAAATCCTCATGATTTGGAAGTAGGGTGTAACAAATGAGTATGATTGCTGAATCATTATATTGATATTTCTTTTGGTCTCCAGTATGTTAGAGCAGCTAGAAGTGAAAACCTTAAATGTAGAATTGTAACCCTTAACGTTATCTGAAATCTGTTCTACAATGCATTGTTGTGCTGTGCTTTGAAGCGTATTGTTCTTTTATATAATGCTGTTTTCACGCACACAAAAAAGTAAAAAGAAAAAACGTTGATTGTGAGATGATAAAAAAAATAAAAATATTTATTCCTTCTAGCCTCCAATGTTCTGGAGCAGCTAAAAGGAAAAATCTGAGAGGATCTTTGGTAGCCCATGACAAACTCTGGGATCTGTCCTGTAACTACTTGTTGAAGAGTGCTTTGAAAACTACTGTTTTTTTTTTCTTTCTTAGCTTTGTATATATGTTACATTATACAATATAAACAATTTGTTTAAATTTGTTTAAATCCTCAGAACTTTTCCAGAATCTTCCCCTTATCCATTTGAATAACCATTCCAACATGTTTGGTATTTGCAAGCTGCAGCATTACCCCACTCTTCAGTGCCAAAATCTGGGTTACTTTGCAAGCTGCTGGAATGCGATATACCAGAACTAGAATGGCTTTTATAAAAGGGAATGTAAAAGGCTACAAGTTTACAGCTCTGAACCTATAAAAATGTTGAAACGAAGGCGTCCAGGGAAACATATGTTAATTCAAGTAGGCCGATGGGTCAGGAACACCTCTGTCAGCTGGGTAGTAATGTGGCTGGCATCTGCTGGTCCCTCACTCTTGGGCTCCATTGCTTTCAGCCTCTCTTTCTGTGGGGGTTCCTCATGTTGCTTCTACAGGGCTGGTTTTCATCTCTTTGCTTCCCTTGCCTCACTCCAGGTTCTGACTTGCTTAACATCTCATGGTGATGTCGCCTAGGCTTGAAGAATCACCAAACATCCGTGTCTCTGTCTCTGAAGCAACTGTTTTCCAAGTGTCTCAACTGCTCTCTCTGTTGTCTCTGAGGTTTCTGTCATTTCTGGCTCTCTCCAAAACATTTTGGAGTGACTCGCATGGAATGGATGGAGTCACATCTCCATCTAATCAAAGACACACTTAAAATTGGGTGTGTCACATCTCCATGAGATAATCTAATCAAAAATTCCAGCCTACAGTGTTGAACCAGGATTCAAAGAAATGGCTGCTCCCACAAGATTGTATTAGGATTAAAATGTGGTTTTTCTGGAATACATATTACTTTCAAACCAAAACACCTCCCATACCCCTTACTCCGCCCTCTCATTGACCACTAGTATTGCAATCTACCCCAATTTTTTTTTACCCCTTACTCCCCATCCTCCATTATTTATTTATTTTGGTCCTTATTTTTTTTTACTTATTATTATTTTTTTTACATGGGCAGGCCCAAGAAAACAAACCTGGGTCTCTGGCATGGCAGGCGAGAATTCTGCCACTGAGCCACTGTTATACCACCCGGTCCTTAGTTTTTTAATTATCTGTCCATACCCTGCATACATGGAGCATCAGACACACAAGATTTTCACAATCATACAGTCACATTGTAAATACTATAAAGTTATACAATTGTCTTCAAGAATCAAAGCTACTGGAATACAGTTTGTCAGCTTCATGTACTTCCCTCTAGCCACTCTGATGCAGCATAAACTAAAAAGGAATCTCCATATAATGCATAAAAATAGCCTCCAGGATAACCTCTCAGTTCTGTTTGAAATCTCTCAGTCACTGAAACTTTATTTTGTCTCATTTCTCTCTTCCCCCTTTTGGTTAAGAAGGATTTCTCAATCCCATGATGTTGGGTCCTGGTTCATCCCTGGGAGTCATGTCCCACGTTGTTAGGGAGGTTTACCCCCCTTGGAGTCATGTCCCATGTAGGAGGGAGACAGTGAATTCACTTGCCAAGTTGGCTTAGAGAGGCCACATCTGAGCAATAAAAGAGGTTCTATGGGGGTGGTTCTTAGGCATAATTATAATTAGGCTTAGCTTCTCCTTTGTGGAAATAAGTTTCATAGGGGTGAGCCTCAAGATTGAGGGTTCAGCCTACTGAATTGATTATCCCCACTGTTTGTGAGAATATCAGGAATTCTCCAAATGGGGAAGTTCAATATTTCCTCCTTTTTCCTCAGTCCCCCAAGGGAACTTTGCAAATACTTTTTTATTCTCTTCCCAAATTACTCTGGGATGTATCGGGACATCATTCCAACCTGTAAAAACCAATACGATCTCACACCCTATTCAAGATTCTATGTAATTATGTTGTTATACACAAATATCTCAGAATTTAGAAATAACAGTTACAACTCCAGAATAGATGTGACTGCTATAAGAACTTACAATCTACGACCCTTTACAATAGGCCCCAACCTGATAACTCCTGCTCTTGACTTAAGTTCTCTAAGTTTGTATATTATAGTTAACCCATGTGAGTGAGGTATGATAATATTCGTCTTTTTGTTTCTGGCATTTCATTCCACATACTCTCCTAAAGTTCATTCACTTACTTGCATGCCTCACTATGGGCAATATTTCTTGCTTTCAAAAAATCCCTTTGGTAATTAGAATGACCAAATTCCATTCATATTTAACAAAGACATGTTCTTGATAGTAGTAATAATTTTCTTCTTCTCTCCCACCATGGCAGTTTGACGTCATTTGTACCCCCGAAAAACATGTTCTTAAAGTTAATCCATTACTGTAGGAATAAACCTATTGTAAGTAGACCTTTTGATGAGGTTACTTCAGTTTAGGTGTGTGCCACCTCAATCAGGATGGGTCTTAATCTTATTACTGGAGACTTTAAAAGAGAATGAAATTCAGACAGAAAGAGAGAGAGAGACAGGACAGAAGAAGCTGCATCAATGGAACCCAGAAGACAAGGGAGAGACCAAGAGCCACATCATGTACCTTGCCATTTGATAGAGGAACCAAGGATTGCTGGTAGTCAGCCACAAAATGCTAATGTCTTTGGGGAGAAAGCATCACTTTGATGACAACTTGGTTTAGGCTTTTTCAAACTGTGAGTGAATAAATTCTCATGGCTTAAGCCATGGTATTTGCTTAAGCAGTCTAGGAAACTAAAACACTCAGTGTCAGAGAATGGACAGTATGGACATATGGGCGTATGGATAGAGTACAAACATGAAACCCTAGTAAGGGTTTCTTGGAAAGAGTTCACCTAGCAGTGAAGATTCCCAATACTGGAAACCAGAAAGTTTTATAAAACAGAAATTGTTTTAAAATTTTCTTTGTTAATGGAGAAATTGCAAAAGCAAACTCTATAGAATTGATGCTTACATTGTAAATCAGGTATATGCAAAATAATTCATAAACAATATTGAGACAAAAACAGAGAGGGGGAATATTTGCAACAAATATAGGGTTAATAACCTTAATGCATACAGATCCTTACAAGTTTAAGAAAAACACAAATTACAAATGTAAAAATAAGGAAAAAACTTTAATTACCTAAAGCAAAAATCGGCCAATAAGTTCTCTAAATTACCATGTTCAACTATTATAAAAACTAGCAGCAGTACAAGTTGATAATAATTTGACCTATAAAATTGACAGAAATTTTAAGAATAAGAGTAATGTAAAAGACAATACTACAC
>PVIY010025845.1:0-36161 GCA_004026745.1 Myrmecophaga tridactyla | reverse complement strand
CTTATGGGAATGAAAGACACAGTAGAAGAGATGAAAAAAACAATGGAAACCTACAATGGTAGATTTCGAGAGACAGAACATAGGATTTCTAAACTGGAGGACAGAACATCTGAAATCCGACAAGAAACAGAAACTATAGGGAAAAAAATGGAAAAATATGAGCAGGGACTCAGGGAATTGAAAGACAATATGAAGCGCACGAATATACGTGTTGTGGATGTCCCAGAAGGAGAAGAGAAGGGAAAAAGAGGAGAAAAACTAATGGAGGAAATTATCAGTGAAAATTTCCCAACTCTTATGAAAGACTTAAACTTACAGATCCAAGAAGTGCAGCGTACCCCAAAAAGAATAGATCCAAACACACATACCCCAAGACATTTAATAATCAGAATGTCAGAGGTCAAAGAGAAAGAGAGGATCTTGAAAGCAGCAAGAGAAAAGCAATCCATCACATACAAGGGAAGCCCAATAAAACTATGTGCAGATCTCTCAGCAGAAACCATGGAGCGAGAAGACAGTGGGATAATATATTTAAATTATTAAAAGAGGAAAAACTGCCAACCAAGAATTCTATATCCAGCAAAATTGTCCTTCAAAAATGAGGTAGAAAATAAAACATTTTCAGACAAAAAATCACTGAGAGAATTTGTGACCAAGAGACCAGCTCTGCAAGAAATACTAAAGGGAACACTAGCGACAGATATGAAGACAGAAGAGAGAGGTGTGGAGAAGAGTGTAGAAAGGAAGACTATGAGTAAAGGTAAAAAGAAGGAAAATTAGATATGACATATAAAATCCAGAAGGCAAAATAGTAGAAGAAAGTACTACCCATGCAGTCATAACACTGAATGTTAATGGATTAAACTCTCCAATCAAAAGACATAGTCTGGCAGAATGGATTAAAAAATAGGACCCATCTATATGCTGTCTCTACTCAAAGAACACGAGGCCAAGGACACAAATGGACATTTGCACACCAATGTTTATAGCAGCATTATTAACAATTACCAAGAGATGGAAACAGCCAAAATGTCCATCAACAGACAATTGGCTAAACTGTGACATTTACATAAGATGGAATATTATGCAGCTGTAAGATAGAATAAAGTTATGAAGTATGTAGAATAGAGATATTTTACATCATGTTCATATTTTTCTTGGGCTCTTTAAGCTTAATAATTTAAAAGTGTTCATCCAAGTTTTTCTGGAAGTTTCATTAACTAGTTAACACATATATCAATACAAAAATGATTGGTTTTTATATTTCTGCTAATTTCACAAACCTTTATATGTATGGATACACTGGTCATATTTATTCAACATTAATTCATCCAACATTAAGTACCTACCACATGCCAGGTGTTGCTTTTTCCCTGTCTATATTCTTTGAGAACAATATTCATATCTTCTTTCTTTGTCCTACCTCTTTCTTCTTATAATTTCCTATAATGATATACCCACTGTAGTCTTTTTGTTGCTAAAGGGGCACCTGGAATGAGGAATGCCTTATGCTACAAAGGCAAACAGGTACAAAGGGCTTAAAGACCAGGATTTCCAGTTATACTGAAAGTCTGATTTTATTGTGACAATTAGGTAGAAGAGTGCCAATTGAAGGAAAGCTTTAAAACCAATAACTCAGATCTTAAGTCTAAGGTTTGATTTCAGAAGTAGAGAGGTGTTATACTTCATGGCTTTATATAGGATAGTAGAATAGCTAACAAATATTGTGATTGGTATGTATCATGCACTGTTCTAAAGAATTTTATGTATTTTAAAATTCCATTACGCTTCACAAAAACCCAGGCAGATGTTATTATCTTCAGTTTTGAAATGGTAAACTGTGAAAAAGAGGGGTTATGTACCTGACCCAAAGTCACACAGCCAGCAAGGGCTTGTTTGTAAAGGGAAGATAAAAGCCATCAGAGGCCATTAACGCACAAAACTCAGTTGTTTCTATAATCAGCAATGAACAATCCAAAATGGAAATTAAGAAAACTATTCCTCTTACAATAACTTCCAAAAGAATAAAATATATAGGAATAAACTTAACCAAGGAAGTGAAAGACTTGTACATTGAAAACTACAGAACATTGCTGAACGAAATGAAAATTCAAAATAAATGGCAAGACATTCCATATTCAAGGATTGAAAAACTTAATATATACTGTTAAGATTTCAATACTACCCAAAGCAAAATACAGATTCAACACATTCCCTCATCAAAATTCCAGCAGCCTTTGTTGCAGAAATGGAAAAGCTGATCTTCAAGTTAATATAAAATTGCCAGAGGCTCCAAATAATCAAAACAATCTTGAAAAAGTAGAACAAGTCGGAAGTCTCACATTTCCCAATTTTAAAACTTACTACACAGCCACAGTGATGAAAACTGTGTAGTACTAGCATAAGAACAGACATATTGATCAATGGAATAGAATTGAGAGTCCAAAAATAAACCCATATTGACTGATTTTCCAAAAGGATGTCAAGTCCATTCGATGGGGGAAGAATAGTCTTTCCAACAAATGGTGTTGGGGGAACTGGATATCCACGTGCAAAAGAATGAAATTGCATCCCTACCTCACATCATAAACAAAAATTAACTCAAAATGGACCAACAACATAAACATAAGAGTTAAAACCATAAAATTCTTAGAAGAAAGTCTTCAAGACGGTGGATTTGACAATGATTTCTTAGAATTGACAAAAAATGAGCAACAACAACAAAAAAAATGAGTTGGACTTTATCAAAATTAAAAACTGTGTATCAAAGGAGATTATCAAGAAAATGAAATGACAATCTACAAAATGGGAAAAAAACAATTGCAAGTCATATTTGATAAGGATTTAATAATCAGAATATATAAAGAACTCCTACAACTCAACAACAAACAATCTAACTTAAAAATGGGCAAAGGACTTGAATAAACATTACTTCAAAGAAGATACACAAATGGCTAAGAAGCACATGAAAAGATGCTGAGCATAATTAGTTACTGGGGAAATGCAAATCAAAACCACAATAAGGGGTGCATGGGTGGTTTGGTGGTATAATGCTCACTTTCCATGTGGGAAACCGGGATTCAATGCCTAGACCATGCACCCCAAACAACAACAACAACAAAAGAACTGGTGTTTTACTTCCAACATGAAAAAATTAGAACGGGCATAGCCCAAATACCCCTAAAGAGTGGGAAAAAGATCAAAAGTGATGGTAGAGTTATACAGAGAAGGTAGGGTTTTAAAAAAATTATTTATTTATTTTAACTTTTGATCATTCCATTCTACATATATAATCAGTAATTCACAATATCATCATATAGTTGCATATTCATTATCATGATCATTTCTTAGAACATTTGCATCAATTCAGAAAAAGAAATAAAAAGAAAACAGAAAAAAAATTCATACATACCATACCCCTTACCCCTCCCTTTCATTGATCACTAGCATTATAATCTAAATTTATTTTAACATTTGTTTCCCCATTATTTATTTTTATTCCACGTTTTACTCGTCTATTGATAAGGTAGATAAAAGGAGCATCAGACACAAGGTTTTCACAGTCACACAGTCACACTGTGAAAGCTATATCATTATACAATCATCTTCAATAAACATGGCTACTGGAAACACAGCTCTACATTGAGAAGGTAGGGTTTAACAAATGAGTATGAGTGCTGAATCATTATACTGGTATTTCTTTTAGCCTCCAGTACCTTAGAGTAGCTAGAAATAAAAGCCTAAAATTGATTGTAACCCATACCAAACTCTTAAATCTGTTGTACAACTAATTGTTACGATATGCTTTGAAATTTATTGCTTTTTTGTATATATGTCATTTTTCACAAAAAAAGAAAAAGTTGATAGTGATAATAAAGGAAAAATATTCCTTATAGCCTCCAATGTTCTGGAATAGCTAGAAGGAAAAATCTGAGATGGTGGATTGGTAGCCCACGACAAACTCTGGGATCTGTCCTGTAAACTACTTGTTGAAGTGTGCTATGAGAATTAGTGCTTCTTTAGTTCTTTGCTTTGTATATATGTTATATTAAACCAAAAAAGTTAAAAAAAAAAAAATCACCGTAAGACACCACTTCATAATCACTAGGATGACTGTTACTTTAAAAACAGAAAAATAATAAGCAGCAAGGATATAGAAAAGTTGGAACTCTCTAGTATTGTTGGTGGAAATGTAAAATAGTGCAGCTGCTATGGCAAACAGTTTGCTGATTCCCAAAAAAGTTATATGTAGTATTACCATATGACCTGACAAACCCAGTTCTAGGTATCTACCACAGAGAATTGAAATAGGAACTCAAAACAGATATTTGTACACCAATGTTCATAGCAGCATTATTCACAATTGCCAAAAAGTACAAAGAACCTAAATGTCCCTCAACAGATGAACAGATAAACAAAATGTGGTATAGACATATAATGGGATATTATTCAGCTGTAAGAACAAATAAATTTCTGATAGTGCTACAACATGAATGAACCTTGAAAACATTATGCTAAGTGAAAAAAGCCAGACACAAAAAGCTGTTATATGAAATACCTAGAATAAGCAAATTTATAGAGACAGAAAATGTGTTAGCAGTTACCAGGACATGGTGGGAGCAAGGAGGGAGAGTTTTTGTTCTATAGGTATAAGAATTTCTGTTTGGTGTGATGAAAAAGTTTCAGCAATGGATGGTGATGAAGGTAGCACAATATTGTGTATGTAATTAATACCAATGAATTGTTCTTATACACGTACAAATGGTTATGGGAAACTTTATGTTACATTTAAATATATTTGTATTTTATAAACATATGTGTGTGAGATTATATATATTACATATATAAATACATATAAATAATCACCACACATTTAAAAAAATGTTTTTATTATAAATAGTGAACAAATACACAAACATTCTTGACATGGTTACAATCAATGGCTCACAATATCATCACACAGTTGTATATTCATCACTATGATCATTTTTTTGAACATTTGCATCTCTCCAGCAAAAGAAAGAAAAAAGAAAAAACTCATACATGCCATACCCCTTACCACTCCCTTTCATTAACCACTGGTATTTCAATCTATTCAATTTATTTTAACCTTTGTTGCACCATTATTTGTTTATTCCTGACCCATATTTTTTATTCATCTGTCCATATCCTAGTTAATAAGAAGCATCATACACAAGGTTTCCACAATCACACAGTTACATTGTGAAAGCTATCTCATTATACAATCATCTTCAAGAAACATGGCTATGGAACACAGCTCTACAGTTTCAGTCACTTCCCTCTAGCCACTCTAACACACCATAAACTAAAAAGGGGATATCTATATAATGCACAAGAATAACCTCCAGGATAACCTTTCAACTGTTTGAAATCTCTCAGCCACTGACACTTTATTTTGTCTCATTTCTCTCTTCCCCCTTTTGGTCGAGAAGGTTTTCTCAATCCCTTGATGCTGAGTCCCAACTCATTTTAGGATTTCTGTCCCATGTTGCCAGGAAGGCTTATACCCCTGGGAGTCAAGTCCCATGAAGGGGGAAGGCAATGAGTTTGGTAGCCATTTTGGCTGAGAGAGAGAGGGGCCACATCTGAGCAACAAAAGAAGTTCTCTGGGTGACTCTTAGGCCTATTTTAAGTAGTCTATAATTTGTGGGGTTAAGTTTGACAGGGACAAACCTCAAGATTGAGGGCTTAGCCTATTGATTTGGTTGTCCCCACTGCTTGTGAGAGTATCAGGAATTCTCCAAATGGGGAAGTTGAATTTTTCCCCCTTTCTCCCCATTCCCCCAATGGGACTTTGCAAATACGTCTTTATCCACTGTTCAAATCACTCTGGGAACAATTTTTTTTAAGCCAAGTTACTTACAAAGGCAAAATTAAAGAAAGTGTAGTTTTCAACAATATAAACAACAAGACTGTGGCTAGAATCTTCAGAGTACTGATAGAAAATGTTGATTTTTGAATTGTATAATTTATAAAACTGTCTTTTAAGAACTTAAATAAAAGAAATATATTTTGAGAGACAAAACTAAGATTCTATCACCAACAGATCCACACTGAAGGAACTTTTCAGTTCAGGAAGAAGCAAAATGATCCTAGGAGTGACCAAAAAAAAAAAAAAGTCAGTTAAGAAAAGGTTCTTTATACTTAAGATTTTCACTGCATGGGTTAAATTCTTATGTAACAGAACAGTATATTCCCTAAGGAGTCTGAATAGTTTTGTGTGAACATATGCGTTCATTCCTCTTGGGGTAAATGTTGAAGAATGGTATGGCTGGACCATATATTAATGGAATATTACATAACAAGTGTATGTTTAACTTTTTAAGAAACGGCCAAGCTGTTTGCAAAATGGTTGTGACATATTACATGGCCACCAACAGTGAAGAGAGTTCCAGGTGTTTCACATCCTCACCAACACTTTAGAATATCTAATGGATTTAGTGCAATGGTTCTCAACTGGGATCGATTTTGTCCCCCAGGGAACATTTGGCAATGTCTGGATACATTTTTGGTTTCCACAACTGGGAGGGGATGGCGGTAACTAGGATGTAGTCATAGAGGCCAAGGATACCACTAAATATGCTACAATGAGCAGGGATTACCCCGCAACAAAGAATTATCTAATCCAAGATATCAAGTGTGGAGCCTGAGAAACACTGGTGTAATAATTATCATGTTGTGGTTTTCATTTCCATTTCTCTGATGACTAATGATGTTCACCATCTTCTGATGTGCTTATTTATCATTCATATATCTTCTTTTGTGAAGTGTCCAAGTCTTTTGTCCATTTTATTATTAGAGTAAATTATTATGGAGTTATAAATGTTCTTTATATACCCTGAATATAAATCCTTTGATATATATGTTGTAAATTATTTTCTTCTAGTCTGTAGCTTGGCTTTTCATTTTCTTAAAGGTGTCTTGCAAGGGGTATATAATTTTGTTTTTAATTTTGATGGAAGTCCAACGTATCAATTCTTTCTTTAATGTTTCATGTTTTTTGTGTCCTGAGAGACTTTTACCTACTTCAAGGTCACAAAGATGTTCTTACATGTTTTCTCCTAGAAGCTTTATAGCTTTAGGTTTTCCATTTAATAGACTGCATAAAATTTTATTGTATTAGAAACTAAACCATAAATGGGTTTCTTTCCAGGGATGGGATTATGGGTGGGGAGGTATATTAATTTTCTAGATGTACCAAATTACCACAAATGTGATGGCTTAAAATAACAGACATCTATTCTCTCTCTGTTCTGGAGTCCAGAAGTCTGAAATCAAAGTGTTGGCAAGGCCATGCTCCCTCTGAAGACTCTAGGGGAGCACCTTCCCTTGTCTCTTCCAACTTCTGGTGGTTACAGGTATCCTTAGGTTGTGGCAGCATACCTTCAATCTTTGCTTCCATCTTCACATGGGTCTTCACATGACCTTCCTTCCTATGTCTATCTGTGTGTCTTCTCTTTTTCTGTCTCTTACAAGGACACTCATCGGATCTAGTGCCCACCCCAATCTAGGATGATCTCATCTTGAGATCCTTACCTTAATTATTTCTGCAAAGACCCTCAATTCAATTAGGACACATTCTGATGTTCTTGGTGGACATATATTTTAGGGGACCACCATTTAATCCATTAGAGTGGCATTTGCTTTTTAAAATGTATTTATAATGTTTGATCATCTCTCCACCATAATTACTCAAAAATTCCACAATATAGATAACTTTTTTTGGGTGGGAGGAGAAAGGAAAGGGCAGTACAGCTCTAACAGGGTTACTTTTTTGTTGTTGTTGTAGGAACCTGTGATGGTTAGATTCTGCTATCATCTTGGCCAAGTGATGATGCCCAGTTATCTGGTCAGGCAAGCACTGGCCTGACCATTGCTGAAAGGATATTTCATGGCTGGTTGATAAACCAGAAGGCTGGTATATTAAATCATCAGTCAGTTGACTGCATCTATGGCTAACTATACCTGCAATCAACTGAGGTATGTCTCCAACAAATGAGATAATCCAGTCAGCTGAAGACTTTTAAGGAAAAAGAGAAAATTTTTCACTGCTTCTTCAGCTAGCAAGCCTCTCCTGTGAAGTTCCTCCAGACCCTTCATTGGATCTGCCAGCTTTAAGCCTGTCATACAGATTTTGGATTCTTCTATTCCCATGATTGTGTGAGACACCTTTATAAATCTCATATTTACAGATATCTACTGTTGGTTCTGTTTCTCAGAGAACCCTGACTAATATAGGATGAAATCTGACCCTAAAGTATTCTGTACATTGAATGTATGCATGTTAAATTAAGTACTTTCTGATGGTTTTCTACTACATTAAGTTCCCGAAAGTAAAGTGGCCATCTTCTAGAGACTGGCACATGCAAATACTGGAATGACTCAGGGTTAAACAACATGGTTCTACTTCTAGTATTCTTGGGGTCCTTAAAAAACCATCTCTCAAAAGCAGTATCTGCTGATGCCACATGGAAAACCAGACAGTACAAACCATAGTGACAAAGAGGATCCACGACTTGGAGATGATTGCTCCAATATGAGAAGCTGGCACAGAACAAGGATGGCTGTGGAAGTAGTGTGTCATGCAAGGAGTCCTTTTTAAAAGGCTTCTTAAACTATGGCTACTTGTATTAGAAAATAGTAACTACTCCAAAAACCTTTCAAGAAATCTGCAGCTGAGGAAATAAAACAATGGTACTATAACTGCACAATGGATATGGTGACACGAGAGAAGCTTACTTTTTTTTAAGATTACCTTTAAAAATGTATGTTAACTGTCTCATGTAGATTTAAATTCTAAATTGGTTCACTTGAAAATAGTCAAATTCTTACAGTCTTATGCCTACTCAAAGGGATTCAGTGAAGATGATGAGTTCAAGATACTTTTCTACCCTCTCTGCTTAAGAAAATAATTACTAAGAAGATTTGTAATAATGTAAGCCGTAAATGGGGAACTAAAGTAGCAAGAATGTTCCTGAATTCTACAAAGAATTTCAAAGATCTACTATTTCTAAGAATTATAGAGCTTCAAGTCCTAGAAAGACGTTTTTCTTAGCCGCTGATGACTAAGGGCATCAGTAGGAACAACAGAAACCATGGTTTAAAATGCAGTAATTGTACCAAAAAGGTGGTCTCCAGACTAAATGCATTTGATTCATAGCACTATTCAGAACAACTCTTCTGAGTAGCAGGGATGCTTTTTACTTTATTAAATCTTTTTTTTTTTTTTGAGTGAATTGCTGCTTAAGGTGCTGTGAATACTCAATTTAAAATGTTGCCACTTTTCTACCACTTCCCCTGCATCCACACCTTTCCATCCAGTAACAAGCAGATTTGTCTAACCTCTATGTTTTTCTTAGTGGGGAAGGTAATGTTCAAGTTCTTTTCCTATATAAATTCATATCCACTTAAACTCTATTTTACCAAGCTTCTTCAACCCTTCAGTATGGTTCTTAGATATAGTCAAATACTGGCAGATAACAGAAGTTTTTAGATATTAAGGTAACCAAGGCTTAAAATGTTAACAACCACCACCCTCCAAGTAAAAATTCATAAAATAAAACCTTTAACTGGGCCATAGCTATCCAAAAACTTAACTCTTAGAGGCCGAAGTCAGCTTCCTCTGTCTCTCTTGTCTTGCATTAGCATGAACAAGATTTCTAGCTCTGGAAATCTGAGATTTAGTAACTGAGAGGAAAGTCAGACCCCTGACCTGAAATTCTGGTCTAAGGAGAAGTATGGAAGTCAAGAATAAGAAGACTGCATTCTGGAGAATCAAGGACATCAGAAACTACTTAGGCAAAGGCGTGAATGCCCACAGAGGCATGAACAATGCTCTGTCCAAAGCATTTATGCAGCGGTGCAGACTGCTAGTAACAAATCCCTGTGCATGCAAAGTATGCTGAGGGGAAACACAGTGGGAGATTTCTCCAGTGTATCAACAAGTGAAGCAACTAAACTTCTTTTTCGTGTCTCACAATATTATTTTTTTGGCTGTCTAAAATTATTTCATCCATGTATTTGAGGATGAGGTGGGAATAGGTGAAATGGGGGAAAAATAAAAGTAACCGGTTAAGAGAAATATGCCTCAAAGAAAGTAATATGTTTGATGGTCTCAAGATCTTGGAAGGAACTATAAAATCTCACATTAATTTGAATATGGCTTTATGTAGGAACTGCATAATATAAGGCAGAATGTATATTTATAGAGCTTTATAGCACACAAATTAATTTCCCATACAGTCAGTGACTTGTGTGATTTCTCACAAACACCTTGTGAGATGGACCTCATTATTCCTGTATTACCCAAGAAGAAACCTGTCAGGCAACCGCTAAGTGGCGAAGCTAGGAATCAAATTCAAGTCTACTCTGACTTCAGCTCTAGTGTCCTGTCCTTTTTACTGCTCAACAGTTTAAAATGCAACTTCAAAGCCAGCCCTTGGGGAGCTTACAGTCCAGTTGGTCTTAAAAGACTCAGAAAAAATTGGAGGACTAAACCAGGCAACGAGTAATTCTCTGTTAAATTACATGCCACAGATGGCAAATATCCAGGGGGTAGAGACAGTAAAGACTAGATGGACAGGTAGAGGGGGAAGGCAAAAAGAATAGAGTAGGCTGGATAAACTCAAGAGACAGGAGGGGATTGCCTTGGCTCTGGCAGGAGATGTGAGTTAGCAAGCAGAGGAAAATAAGGCAAAAGTCAATTATAGGCAGTCCAGAAAGCCACTGAAAGAGGAAGTTAGAGAATACTGGTGGGTAATAAAGAAGCCCTAAAAGATATTTGAGCAGGAGTATGAAATGGTAAAAGCAGTAACTTTCACAAGTGTGCAGGATGAGCTCAGGGTAGAGGAAATCCGTGCACATCTGAGGAAGAAGTGGTGAGATATTCCACTTCCCTTCCTCTCTAACCTTACACCCCAACTGAACTTCACATTCCACCCACAGGGATCATTCTTGCACATGTGCACACGTTCTTCCTTCTGTCTATAAGTCTTTTCCGTCTTCTCCTGTCCACAGTTCATATTCAACCTAAAGTCAGAAGTCACTGCCTTGGAGAACACTCTCCTGATTTCTTCTTACCTAGGCTAGAGGAGGACTCCTTTGTGTAGTTCCCTTGTTACAATTCTTATCTCCCTGCACTGTAATTCCCAGTGGGTTTGCCAGTCTCTCTTATTACACTGAAAGCTCCAAGAGTATGAAATGGCCCATCTTTTCCAGCACCGAATCCCTTGTATACATAATGGGCAAATCAGGGGAGGGTAGGAGGGTATATGATTAGGAAATAGATTAAGGGGATAATTTTCTCTAAGGTTATATGAACAAATGCATATATAAGACAAATACATATATAAGCATGCTGAAATAAGGAGGAATGTAAACTGGAAGATGGCCTTGATCTTAGTGAAGGAGATAGTCCAAAACTTCTTTTCTTCTTTCTACCCAAGTACCTTAAAGAGGGGGAGCACTGGAACAGGGTTAGGGCAGGATTAAGAAGATAACCACTACTTGAAGACAATATGATGTAATTTTTAAAAAATCACATTTAGGCCTTAAAGGGAGAAAAGAATTCAACAATTTTCAGTTAACAACTATCCACTGGGAATAAAGTACTTTGCAAAAATCCAAACAATGTATTTCAAAGTACACAAAGATAAAAGAAACACAGTTCTACCCCTAAGGAACCTTATAATCCAATAATAAACCACATAAAGTAGAATTATGGTTAAAAGTACAAATAATTTTGTACATTTGGGATTCAGAGGAGGGGAATAAATGGAGAAATCATGATGTTTTCATCAGGGAAATGAGGTGATCGAACTACGATTTTAGAAAAGTATGAGAAATCTCTAGGATGGCCTGAGTTGTAGGGAGAAGCTAAAGGCAAGTAGAATTTAAGTGCAATGATTCAGAGTTAAGAGATAATAGGGGTACAAACCAGAGTGATGCCTGTAGAAATGAAATAGGATAGATTCAAGGAATTAAAGAAGGAGGACTCTTAAAAATTTATTATTAATTAGAAGAAAAATGTTATTGCCCAAGAAGTCTTTTGCTTCTTTCCACTTTATAGTTAAAGCAGATATAAGGCAAAGGTGGTGTTGTCAAAGGTAGTTTTGATGGAATTATCATGGATAGCTTATTGAGGTTACTTTTTGTAGTAGTTAGGTTCAGGTGTCAACCTGGTCAGGTGATGGTGCCCAGTTCTGCTGTAGACTTAAATCATCAGCATGCAAAATTCATCTGTGGCTGATTACATCCGTGGTTGGCTAAGGGGAGGGCCTTCCAGAATGAGTGACATTTGATTTAATTAGCTGGAGGCTTAAAAGGAAGAGTCAGAAGCGAGAGAGGTAGCTCAGCACAGGGCAGCACCACTCAGCTTAGAGCTTAGAACAGACCCAGACCTAGACTCTAGGGTCTATTTTGCTTTTCATCCTAGCATTTCAACTCCAAAAAAAGAACTGCTCTCAAAAACATTATTCATTTGTTCATTAACTCTTTCAACACATTTTTATTGAGTGCCTATTTGGGTTAGGAACTATATTAGATGGTTAATAGAACAGGCCCTGTCTTCAGAGAGTTAAATCTATCATTTTTGAAAAATGTAGACTGAATTATGTTATTTGTGTACTACATTTCTGTGGTCTCAAATTTCCCTATAGGATTGACATAAAAGATGAGTGAATGCCAAAGATTGGGAGAAAACCTACATATTGAGAGGTAGGAGAACCTCAGTGCAGAACACAAGGTGGTGTAGAGAAGGACTCACAGACACAAACCCGAAGATGTGACTATAGCAAAGAAAGATGGAAGGAAAGGGAAGGGACAAATATTCACTGAAGTTCATTGGACTTCATCTGTCCTCACAAACTCCTTCACATATTAAGTTAATTAATAATCAGGACAACTTATTAAAACTTCCAGAGCTTCCTGGACATAGCAATCACCCTCCTCATCATTGTATCTGCCATTTGCACTGCTACAAGCAAAAACCTCCAGAAAACCTCAAAAACGTTACTACTATTCTTTCTCAATTCTGGCCCTCACTCAGAACTTCCATCACTCTTCCAGCTCTCATTGGAACCTTCTTCTATCAGTGTCTCCGGAGGAAAGAACTGATTCAGTAAAATGGGGAGTGAGGGAATGTTGTTGGAATCTCCAGCTAAAATTTAGGTTTAATTTTCTCATAAAAACATTGCTAAAATAAAACTTAAACATCATTTATGCTACTAGTTCTACAATTCAGCAATCCTATACAGTGAAAATTGGCCTTTGTGGGTAGTATGGCTTTAGGACTTACCAGAATGAGAAAATAAGTTCAGAGTTCCAAATAATTAATATGAATTTTAACTTTGGACTGTAGTTCCTTTGTGAGACATGGAAAGCCTTAACATCATTCCTTGCTTAAAATGCAAAGATGAGCACTGCTATTATTGGACACACTACTCCAGAAAAAATGATTTGGTGCTTTTGTTTTTGTTTTTTTATCTTCAGTTTGAAAGGGTATTTATTAAATATTACTAAACCAGTTGACTGTCACATTTAGTTCTTAGTACTCTATAATATGACATTATGAAAATTTTTTCTTAGATTGTGGTTTTCACACTTCACAAGCAGTTTCTTTTCCTGTTAACTTTCAGACAACTCTGCTTAGGCTTGAGCTAAATACCTAGAGGAAGTGCTACCACAATTTTAGCTTTCTTGTTTCCAGTTGAGCTATTATTCTCAGCTTTTCTCCGTTAGTAAAGTATCATATGTTCACTTACAGTTCTCTTTCTAACCTAATAAAAATACCCTTAAAATAATTATAGTGAAGTAATAAAATAATTGTAAATCTGAGAAGTAAAAAAGAGGAACCCCACCTCACCGCTTTATAGCAAAAAGGTTTACAGATGTTTAAAAGCTTTCTTTGCCTTTGGTTCAGCACCTGAGCCAGGAAACTCCTACCAATCAAGATCCCTTGTCATTTCTACAGGATCCCTACCCATTATTTGCAGCCAAAATGTAACCCTTGTTATATTCCTGATACAGCATTAAAAGGCATGAAAATATTCTAAGTAGTAAAGACAACCCTTCCCTCCTCAATGGGAAAACAGACAAACAACAAATTACCTTATTTATGACCATGCTATTTAAAATTCTATGATGCAACAGTATTACACTACTAATTTCTATAAAAATATATTCTTTCAATCCAATAAAAGCCTCAGCTCAAACTTATCCAGCAAAGTCCTAAAAATCTTGTTTTTTCCCTCAGTTCTTTTAAATTGGATTTAAGGCACAGAAAAAAGAATGTTTTTATTTCCCATAGTTAACTTCATTGAGCCCTAGAAACCATAAATTTCTACTAATTGGTATCTTTGCATAGCAATAGTTATGCAACCTTAATTCATGAGGATGACTTTGAATAATTTTAAGGTGCTAAAATCTCCTTCAGTTAAACAATGAAATCATCTGTAGCATGAAGCCCAAATTCCATGTAAAAATCACAGAATTTCAGAGCTAAAATAATTACAAAATATATAACACTTACTTCGCAAGTGTTTAAATATCGATATTCATTATATAGGTGAACAAATGAGAACCAGAGGTGAAATATGTCATTTTAGTGTTTTGGTATTTATTGTAATAAAGTTTTCAGAAATTTGGACATATGTTTATAAAATCAGGGCTGGACTTACGATTTGCTACAGAAAATGGCTGCTTACTTGGTATAATTTCAGAAGTGTTATTACAGAAAAAATACAGAAAACCTGCCACCCAAGTTTTTCCTCAGATATGAAAATGGTAAAATGGTACTTAGTTGTCTTTTCTTTATATATTCAGTTGAGGTTTAATAATGCCTATAATTCTATTAGTAGATTAATTCCATTATCTTCTGTTTAAATGCAAATACTCAATAAAAGAAAAAACTCATGAAACAACATAATGGATTCAAACTTTATTTAGGCATATAAGGTAGACATGTAGATAAAATTATCCTTGAAAATTCCTTTAGAAGGCACCATGCTGGAAATAAGCCACTTCTCAGTAGGTTAAAAAACTGACGTTTTATCCTCAGCATAACAGATGACTGTTCATTTGGTTCAGCACTAGTTGGAAGTATGGCTTGTGCTTAGAACCTTGTATGAAAAAGCATGCGCCTTTAATACCTGAATCACCCTCAGCACAGTGAGATGCTTACTCTGGGAAGAAAGCAGGAACTCAGACCAAGGAGAATGCAGCACATTTTTACCTCACTGAGTGGGAAGTCAGGCAGAATTGCCTGATATTTACATCTAAAATATTTAAAAATAATTTCTGCCCCACATTTTTAATTTTTTGATAACCAATAAGAGTTAAATCTGTATAAGTTAGATGTATGAATGATGTAACTCCATTGTGTGGATCAGCTCCTTCTCTAAGAGCAGCTTTTGATGCTATATAAGGCAGGAGAAAAAAAAAGAACAGATTCTGTTCCTGAGAGCAGCAAGAAAGGCGTTTCATGGCGACTGGGAAAAAGTTAAACTTTGCCTCCTTCACTTTTACAAATAGTGACCAAGTGTCAAAGTGTCATTTTTATCTTTTACTATTTTCAATTCAAGATGAGGTTCAGTTTAAAGCAACTTGGAGGCAAGAACATTAAATCTGCAGATCACAGAACTGACTTTTTACTTTCCTTACTGAGTTCTGTTAGCAAGCTCTGACTAGCTTTCTCTCCATAAGCACTGCTATAGCATCTCAAGTGAAGGGGTCAGTGTCTTATCATTGACTATAAAAACCCTAAATCACCAAAGTATATAAAGATGATTTACATTTACAGATTTTAAGCTGGTTTACCCAAATAGGAAAATGAAGTTGCTAGAAATAGGTGCAAGTCTTTTCATGGATTTACAAACTAAGTTTCCATTAAGAGATTTTTTTGGCTACAAATTCACTTTTTCAAGAACTTTCATTTTTTCCCTAACAAGAGTCTTATTCTTGCAGAAAATAAGCTAGTAAAGTGAAGTATTGCAGCTTCAACTATGAGAAGGAAACAGGGATGGGAGAGAGAGAAAGTACAGGGAAGGGAGTTATTCCATGGCCACAGACTGCACCACGGTTCTGGCTGGGTTTTCATAGATGTGTATGCGGGTCAATGAGATGGAGGACTGTGAGAGAATGTGAGGGTGGAGGTCACTTTGAAACCACAATTGGGAAAACAACTAACTGGAAACACATGGCCTATTGATATCAAGTATTATCTTTAGCATGAAGAGCCCAGTCATGAGATTATAGATTATTATAATTTGAATTCCTAGTCTTCAGCAGTAGTACTAGGTGCAAGATACTTAAACAACAGCAAACAAAACAAAACAAAAATCAACTTGCTTTTTCTTTAACAAAATAAATAATTTACTTTGGCTGGTCTCATCACACATATCACATTCCTTTTTATTATTCTTAAGTGTAATTCTTTCAGTTAATTAGGAGCAAAAGGTAGACTGGACATGGTTTGTGGGCAGGAGGTATAGGGAGTTGAGAAAGGATTTTATTTTTATGTTTCAGCTTTTGATTCCTCTTTTAACTTAGTTGCTAATGCAAAAAACTTATTATGAATTTATCATTTTAATTGTGCCACTCTCAGTCTTTGTGTAAACACTTGTCCAAGGTCTCTTGGGACAACTCCAGCAAATTACATCAGGTGTTTTGCTACAATGATTAAATTAAACAGGAGTCCTTGGTTTCATGTTCTCAATTTTAACTTCTTAAAGATAAATGAATTTTAAAAAGTAAATGAATTATTAACCATCTATGTGATAAACTAGTATAATTTAAATATAATTAATGTCCCCAGTTTGCAGAGTGTGCATCATTTTAAACTGAACATAAAAATATCAGACCTTCTGCTATGTCCCTTCTCCAAGAACTTGGTAAAATCCACCCAACCCACCTGTATAAATAATTATGTCACTAACAAGGAAACATTGAGCTGAAGGAAGGATTTTGAGGGCAATGAAGAAGTGGTAGAAGTTTCCTGAACATAAGGAATCAAAGTTTAATCACAAGGTTCCCTCAGTGCAAGAAAAAAAACGAACACAGTCTATAGTCAATATGTGAATTTTAGAAAATATTTTAATAATGTAGCAATGACCAGCTCAGAAATGATTGCTTAACTAAGGATTCTGAGGTCTCTCTTCTCTTAAACCATGTCACACTTGCTTAAATATTTTAAAATTTCTTAATTAAGTATTCCAACATTAGTACTGAGAAAAGATCTTATTTAAATAATAGCAATAAAAAAGACAAAAAAACCTAGGTATAAATTCATCAAATTAAAACAGTCCAGCAGAAAAATTTCTAAGCATCTAATATCCTTAAAACTCAAAAGCTTATACAAATTATTTGGAATAATGATGATGAATATACAGATGATTGGCTAGGTAAATACATAAATATTTCTAGCTTTGTGCTTAAGTACCACTGAAAACTGGGAAGATTTATGGTGCATAAGATATATTTTATTAAACACCCACACACATGGTAGACAGGAAATATACCACAGATGAGACAAATATTTGCAAGTATTTGAACTTAACACGCCTGTGCCTTCCTACCACGAAAAAGCTGCAAAAAATATAGACACTCAAATAAAACTTATTTGAAGAGGATCTTTTCCCCTAACAATGTGTTAGACCAATTGTTACGGAAAAGAAATATAAAAATAAACAAAAAGACTTCCACTTCTGGGAAGAAGGAGTAGACATATTTATCTCTATTTTCCCTGTTAAGTATAACTAAAAACCCTGGACATTATACATGAAAGAAATATAAGAGTACTCTCAAAGGCGAAGAAAAGAAGGCAGGCAGGCTTCGGTTCCAGAATCTGGAACTGAAGGAACTACACAACCCATTTCTTTGGGGCCTCATATCCCAGTGAGAAACTGGCAGCCTAGAAACTCCAACAAATGCAGACAAAAAAGTCCCAACCAGAACCTGTTCTCTCTAGCCAAAGGACCAGAAAAGGAACAGCCTACCCAGATAAAAAACTTTTAGACAATAGCTACTCCATTGCGGTCAAACACTACCGAAAAACAAACAATAAAAATATAAAAAATCCGTGGCCACACTACACCCATAGCAGTGGAGACTACCAGGGGAGTGTAGCCTTTCCTGCCCTTGCCGGGCTGTAAACAGGTGCTCCACAGCCCCCGCAAGGGTGGTGTTAGAGGAGGCTGAGTAGGAAGCTGCGATCTTCATCCCCACAGGCACTAATGACCTGTCCGCACCCCCACAGGGTCCGTGGAGAAGACCACATGGGGAGTCTGCACTTCCACTCACATTCAGGATGTGAATGGAAGTTTGTGAACGGAAGACTGTGAATGTGAATTGCTGGGGTGATGTCAGCCTAGTGGACAGTTAGGACCTTCACTACTTCCCAGTGGTAATGAAGCCACCCTCATGTCATGGTGTCAGTTGAAGCCACATGGGAAACAGTCACATGTGCCCAGAGAGGTATCATTAGAGGCCTAATAGGGAACTGGAACTTGCATTCATGTCCAGAAGTAACAGAGTCACAACCTGCCCCTACCCACCCCCTGCCCTTTGCTGTTTGGGTGTCAACGGAAGCCAAGCGGTGACCCTTGACTTTTATCTATACCTGGAAATAACAAGGTGGTATCCTCTACTGCCCTTGCTGGAGAGGATCAGGTGAAGTCAATTAAAACAGAAGATATAAATATGATCCAGAGTCTCAAAACATAATGCCCAAAACATGGATTTCAATTAAAAATACCTATATCAAGTACCAAGAAGATCTCAAACTGAATTAAAAAAAAAAAAAGACAAGCAAAGGATGTCAACACTGAGATGATAAAGATATTAGAATTATGTGACAAAGATTTTAAAGTAGCCATCATAAAAATTCTTCAGCAAGGTATTACAAGCACTCTTGAAACAAATAAAATACAAACAAACAGAAAGTCTCAGCAAAAAACATCTCACTGAAGAAATAGTAGATGAAAGGTAAAGAAGAACCAAATGGAAAGTTTAGAATGGAAAAATATAACAACCAAAATTACAAACTCAAAGGATGGGTTCAACAACAAACAGGGATGAAGAGAGGAAAGCATTAGTGAAATGCAAGATAGAACAATAGAAATTAGCCAATCTAAACAACAGAGAGCAAATTAGACTGACATAAACTGAACAGGGCCTGAGAGACATGTGGGACTGTAACAAAGATTCTAACATTTGTATTATGGGAGCTGCAAGAGGAGAAAGAAGGTAGGGATGAAAAAGTACTCAAAGAAATAATGACTGAAAATTTCTGATTAAAGAAGTTGCGTATACCCCAGACCCAACACACATCATAGTCACTGCTGAAAAATAAAAACTATATATATATATATAGTCTCTCATATATATATATATATATATGAGAGAGAGAAAGAGAGAGAGGGAGGGAGGGAGGGAGAGAGACAGAGAGAGAGAGAGAGAGAAAGCAGCAAGAGAGAAACAATACCTTACCTATAGGAGAAAAACAATTTGAATAGCAGCAGATTTCTCATCAAAACCATGGAGGCCGGAAGGAACTTGCATAAAATTTTTCAAGTGCTGAAAGAAAAGAACTGTCAACATACAATTCTATAACCAGTGAAAATATCCTTCAAGAACAAAGGATATCCCTATTCGCAGATGTCGAAATTTAATGTATACAAGACCATTTAGGAGGTCAGATAATACACGGGAAAAATGCAGACTGACAAGAGACTAACTGTATTACAAATGTATGAAACAACCTCACTGAAGGCAGCAGAGAGAAAAGGTGCTGACCTAAGTAACTTTGAAAATGAGTGTAAGTAATAAGAACAAGCAAAAGGAGTTACATATAAACACTGTAGTCTGGTTGATAAGGTTGTTTCCCACAGGGCTACAGGTTAACAACACTGATATTGCTGTGTATGTACATTGGAACTGAACAATTAAGTAAAAGAATGACAGATTGTGAGAGTTGGATATCTTACTGTTGGAGTGGGAATTTACATACAAGTGAGGGAAGGAGGCTAGAATAACACATTTAGTAATGGACATCACTATGAATTCATGCTAGCTTAATATACAGATGGTTAAAAATAGAAATATTTATAGAAATGTATATGTAAACAGGTTAATATGTACACATACATTTCCTTGCTTTGTCAACTAAAAGGGCCTAAAAGCAATGACACCCAAGAAGCAATGAATATACCCAGTTGATATCTCTGTAGTCATTATGATAGTCCAGAACTCATTATCAAGTAGATTTCTCAAGGTAGGATCATGGGAAAAATATTCTATGAGTTCTGACATGTTGATAATAGCTTGTCTTTTATACCTGAAATTCAGAAAATCCTTGGCTGATGCTTTCTTTACCGGAGTATCTTAAATATGCTAGCATTGCTATGGAAAAGTTTAATGATAATCTAATTTTTCCCTTATAAATTAATATGACTATGTCTTGATGATGGTCATTCTGGGTCAGTATTCTTAGGCATGCATTGTAGTCTTTCAATATGTACTTTCAATTTTTCTTTTCTATTTCAGGAAAGATTTCTTGAATTGAAATTTTTAGTATTTGTTCTGACCCCTTGCTCTAATTTCTTATTCAGTAACTTACTATCTGTATGTTGGCTTTTCTTTGCTTACTTACCTTTAATATTTGTTAATTTCTCATAAATCTTTTTTCTCACATTTCTTTTCTATTTTTATAGTTTTATTCTTTTTCACCTATTTCTCTTAAGGCATTATTTATTTGGATTTGTGTTCCTTCTATTTTAGTTCATTCCTGAAATGATTTTTTTCTCTTATTCTAATTGTTTCCAGTTACATCACCTCATTTATGAGTTTTTCTAATTCTGATTTTTTGTTCTTTCATGTATTATATCATTTTCCTAATGTCTTTTAACTGCTTTGGAACTAGTTAAGTTATAATTTTGGTATGTCTTTCAGGCATCCTTTCATTGTCTATAGGAATATTATTCAGCTACTTATTCTCTTCTTCTTATCATTTTGAATATTACTCATTTTTATGTGAAATTAACTTTATTGAACTTTTAGAATGAGACAGGGTTAGCAAAATTTTTCTAACATACCTTCTCTGCTATTTTTGTATAGTGTTTGAAATATGACAGCTTTTTTTCTGTAATTTTTCTGTAATTTTTACATACTTCGTTTTGCCTTCATCTCTGTTGTCTCTATTCTGCTCAATTTTGATTCACTCCTAGCTATCTTTTCTCTATATGGCGAACCACAGAAGGGTCAGTTTTGAGAGTTCAAAAGAGGTATACTGACCCTTTAGCTCTTCTCATAGTGGATTATTTGCACTTACCTATTACAAGAATGAGCAAAACCCCTTCCATGCTCAACTACTCTTTGCAAATTGGCCATGCTTTCCAGTATCTGTTAACTATTTGGGGGTTCTCCTCTTTTTAGGTCCATCAGACACTGCCCTATTGCTTCTTTCTTTTGCCTCCAACTCTTGTTTTACTTAACTTCTTCTACAATTGACAATGCTGATCCCTCCAATCCATTCTTTTTTTTTTTTTTTTGGCATGGGCAGGCTCCAGGAATCGAACCTGCATCTCCAACATTCCAATTCGTTCTTGAAAATATCTCGACCCTTGATATCTCAGATGTTATCCTCTATCTCTGACCACTTGATATCAATTTCTTTAGAGAATCATCTTCCTCTGCTGTTTTCTTATAAATTAGTGTTCTGCAAGGTTGCATTCATCTTCAACCTTCTTCTTCTTGTACTTCTTCACCCTGGGTGATCTATTTTCCCATAACTTCAACAATGAATTCTTACTAGACCTGTAATTACATCCCAGTCCTCTCTCCTAAATCTGAGATGCGTTTATCCAGCTACCTAATATATTTTAGTGTTCCACAGCCATGTCAAATCCAAAATATTTAAAAGCTGAATTCATCACATTCCCATATATTCCCTCTCTTCATGAATACCTCACCATATATCCAATTGTCCAAAGAAACCTGAGTCCTCACCCAGGCTATTCTGACTCCCTTGCTAATCTCTAACCAAGTTCTGAATATTCTACATCCTAAGAAGCAGTAAAATCTATTCCCTCATCCACAATCCCAAACTCTTACCATGTCTGTCTTGGATTACAGCAACAGCCTCCTTCCTAGTCTCACTATCATTGCTGGTTTATAGCATAGTCTCCAACCTGAAGCAATCTTTCTAAAATGGACATTTCATGATGTTATAATACTTCATAGGTACCCTCTGGCTTTCAAAATAATATCCATATTCTTTGCATGGCATTAATTTCCCTTCTGGATCTCTATTTCTCGAATTATTCTCCATTCAACTTTCTCAGAGTTCCTCAAACACAGTAACTCTCGTGATTTTGTACTTTTTTACATGCTAATCTCTCTGGCCAGAACTTCTTCACTGGGCTAACCCTCAGTCAAGGTTTAGGAATCAGATGAGGCACTAGTCTTCTGAAAATCTTCACTAACCATTCCCTTCTGTGTCCCACCAGCTTTCCAAAGCTTCTGCACACATTTCATTCAGAGTACCTATCACTATATATTATAACTGTCTGTTTACCAATCTATCTCACCCACCTGTCTGTGAGCTCCTTGAGAGTGAGGCCTGTACCTTATCTGTTTTTCCAGTGCCTGGCATGGAGCCATGTAGCAGGATAGGTACTCAATAAATGTTTCTTAAATAAACAAATGAATTTAAGGCATGATGTGGAAGAACTCTGATCAAAAGTAAGAATTTGATTTTGAATCTTTGTTCTTTGCTCTAAAATAAAAAATCAATATCTCAAACTTCAATAATTCATTCACACACTATGGTACATAAGAAGTAAACAATGTTAAATTTACAAGCTTCTAAAAATCTGAGGCAATATTTTTACTCTCAATATTCAAAGAAACAGAGTAACAAGAAGAATGTCCTTCACAAAAGGGTTCGGTTCCCTATCACCTGAATAAAAGGCCTAAACAAACACTCAGCTGTACCCAACTGGCCCTGCTTGTAGGTGGCACAGGATTTGAGGACCCACCTTCCTAAAACATTCCTCTACCTACCTAGCCTCTCGGACGTGAGATCTGCAGCACTAGTATGGCTCCACTGTGTTAGTCAGCAGAAGCAATGGAAGTACTGCTAAAAGACTGCTGTTAAAATGTAGTAACTAGGGCAGCTGCCATGGCTCAGCAGGTAGAGCTCCAACCTGCCATGCTGGAGGTCTGGAGTTCAATCCCTGGTGCCTCCTGCCCATATGCAAATTAAAAAGAAAAAAAAAATGTAGTAACTACCTGGGAAATAAGGATATGTTCTGAAAAGGCAGCACCTTCTCTATCCTTTAGCATAAACAAGTTTATAAGATTAAATAGGCAGGGCCTCTCAAAACTTTTCCACAGAAGCATCTCTAACCTCTGAGGAAAGTGAATGCTTTTTCATAGGGGATAAAGTGGTGAATAGCCTGAGAGTGGACTGCCACAAGTAGGACACTTCTTTAAATGACATTCTGTATCTTATTCCCTAATTTAGTCATGCTTATTTCTAACCTAAGATAATGTTTTAAATTAATTACCAAGTTAAATTACCTATCTCCTCTTCATCCCTGTCCCTCCAGCCCTCAGTATTTTTTTTATTTTTAACTTTTTAAATTGTATAGTATAACATATATACAGAGCAAAGAAAAAAAAGCAATAGTTTTCAAAGCACTTTTCAAAAAGTAGTTACAGGACAGAGCCCAGAGTTTGTCATGGGCTACCATACGATCCTCTCATATTTTTCCTTCTAGCTGCTCCAGAATATAGGAGGCTAGAGGGCTTATATATTTTTTTATCATCACAATCGACTTCCTTTTCTGTAAAAAATAACATATACAAAAAAGCTACAAATTTCAAAGCACAGCACCACAATTAGTTGTAGAACATATTTCAGAGTTTGACATGGGTTACAATTTCACAATTTTAGGTTTTTACTTCTAGCTGCTCTAAAATACTGGAGACTAAAAGAGATATCGATTTAATGATTCAGCATTCATATTCATTTGTTAAATCCTGTCTTCTCTGTATAACGCCACGATCACTTTTGATCTTTCCATCCCTCTCTTTAGGGGTGTTTGGGCTATGGCCATTCTAAATTTTTCATATTGGAAGGGTCTGTCATTAATATGGGTAGGGAGATGGAACTATCTGATGTTCTGAAGAGGCTGGACTAGGTTTCAGGCATTATCTGGACCAGGGACCCATCTGGAGGTTGTAGGTTTCTGGAAAATTACTCTAGTGCCTGGAACCCTTGTGGAATCTTACATATTGCCCTAGGTTTCTTTAGGATTGGCTGGATTGGTCCTGGTTGGGGGTTGATAGGTTATGATAGGTAGCAATGTCTAACTGAAGCTTGCGTAAGAACAACCTCCAGAGTAGCCTCTCGACTCTATTTGAACTCTCTCTGTCACTGAAACTTTATTAATTACACTTCTTTTCCCCCTTTTGGTCAGGATGGAATTGTTGATCCCACAGTGCCAGGGCCAGATTCATCCCTGGGAGTCATCTCCTACGTTGCCAGGGAGACTGTCACCCCTGGATGCCTTGTCCCACATAGGGGGGAGCAGCCCTCAGTATTTTAATCCCAGGAAGACATGTCACATTTATGCTGCATCTCTTGGCATATAGCTGCAAATTTCAGGCTGTAATCATGCTCCAGTTTGTGAGGTTCAGAATGAGGGGATGAATATTTAAAACATTTTATTTTTAACTGTTTACTTCTCTATTTCCTCCATTAAAGAGCAAGTTTCTTGAGGGCAGAGGCTTGGACTTAGTACCTGTACACCTTTTGCTTATTAGCACAGTTCTTGGTACATAACTAACTTTCGACAAACAACTGTAGAATGCATGCATGAATGAATGAATGAATGAATCAATGAAAACCCTAATCTCTGCAAAGCTGCAGGAACATCTCAGCACATAGGGGCAGGAAAAGTTTCTATCAAAGAAGAGAGTGGATATTTATTTATATTAATATATTATGTACTAATATTTATTGATATATAACATACCTCATATTTAAGTGTATTAATTACTATAGTAATAGCTATTTTAATAACATAGAACTGAAAGGAAGTTAACTTAAAAGAAAATAAATTCCTTTTTAAAAAATTCTAAAAAATTGCATCATAGAATGAAATCTCAAAATAAGCACAAACACCTGAGAGAAGAAGAAGTAAATAAAACTATATATCTGACTTTGGTTTGAAACCTAGTAACAGTTTTTAAAGAAAATTTAAAGTGATGATTCATAAATAAAACCATGTCACAAAATATAGCAAAGGCAAGAACAAAGGAAAGGCAGTAAGTACAAGAATAATAGATATTTAAGACTCTGTGTATCTGAAGTCAAATAATTGGGCAATTCAGTGAAAAACACAAACTCTTGTTAAAAGTCTGATTTAACTACTTTTTAACTTTTCAACAGGTTTTGCTTCATAATCTCAGGCTAATCAAGTGGTAGAAATAGCCAAGGGTAGCAAGGGACTCTAAACCTAAATGTGTTCAAACACAGCAATGACTGAACTAACTGGGAGCCACTCAAGTACTGACCAACTGCGTCATCGGTTGAGGGTGGCATCTGTGCAATAGCACCATTTAGTAGCAGTGAACACATTCAGGGAGTCTAGGAAAAACACAAGGAATGCTTTTTCTTTTTTTTAATCATTAAAAAAAGTCATTTCCATTTATAAAAAAAAAGTTGATTGTGATGATACATGCACAGCTATATGATGATACTATGAAACACTGTATACTTTGGATGATTACATGATATGTGAATATATAATATATTGCAATAAAATTGCATTAAAATAAAAAAGTCATAACTATAGTGAGTCATAAGGATAAGTCATCTTGCTAAGGATAGAGACAGTGGCAAGTCTTTATTAAAAATAGACTTTAAATATATAATAATTATTGACAGAGGAATAAAGTTAGTTGAAATGGTCTGAAATGGTGATGAAATTAGCTTCCTAAGAGAGGGAGACAACACCAAAGCAGTCTCCAGCTTTCAAATAACCTGTCTGTACAAATGAGAAAACAGCAGAAGTTCTTTCTCATACCCCAAATCACAAACCCAGTCTTACATAATAACCCATAAGCAAGGTCTCTTGGCCTAAGGGCAAATGCTCTATTTTCCAATCTAATAATAGGAAGAGCAACTTTCCATGGGAGCTATCTTTTTTTAGTAAGTATAAGGAATTAATAAGATGCTGGTGCTAAGAAGTAATCACTCACCACAAGCCTCCCTTCCTTTCTCTACCCTTCCTCCAGACCCTGGAGCCAGGCCAGAATGGGAGGATGAGAAGGAACAAACAATAAAAATCGGTTCTGCTCAGGTAGGGAGAGATGTGTCCCTTAAAATACACATTTTCATAGAAACAATATTGTAAATGGAAGTTTGCTATGGTAAAAATGTTCAATTAGCATGACTGTTCAAGTAAGAATGGATAATTAAATTTTTGCAGGCTGATACCTGAAACTAATCATCAAATATTAGTAAGTGCTTATACATGGAAATAGCACCTGAATCCTAAACAACTGACTTAGAAACTAACTTCTGGAACAAATGGGATACCTGTTAAGAAAACAGAGGCACTCATTTCAGAGAATATTTCCACAATCCTTTAAAAACTCCTTTGGATCAGTAGCTTCAAAGTTGGTTTCAGGAAGCCATAGGGTTCCATGAGGTTTCAAGGGAATCAAAATCTGTTCCCAGAAAGATTTTTAAAATTTTGTTTATTTATTGAACATGTGAACTGATTGTCAGCTTATAATGCTGCTATGTTAGTGATAATGTAAAAGATCAGTTTATTTTTAACATTAACCAAGTTGAACAAGCTGTAACATTGTATGTTAATGAGTAACATCATGAGAATTGACTCTTTGAAAGACTTTTTAAAGAATGTTCAAATTGAAACCCCCTAATCAGTTAGTTCAAAGATAGGGTTCTAAGGAATGAAAAACATGCATAGAAGAGTTGTAGAATTGCAAAAAGTTTGTGAATCACAGTTGCTGGTTCTTTCTTTTTCCAAAATTGAAAACAAGATGAAAATAATAACTAATTAATGCAACAACATTTTTAGGAAAGATGTTGAAAGGGAGTTTCAAAACAAAGTCACATACATAATCACAAATACATCAAAATGGAAATTCCACAAAGACAAGGACTTTTGCCTATTTTATTATAGCTTCATTTCTTTCACCTAAATGATGCTTAGCATTTAATAGCGGCTCAGAAATACTCATTGATTAAATGAATGAACGAAAAGTATTCCCCTACAAATTCCAGAAATAGTTAAGATAATTTTTGCTAATATAAAGCCACCAGTTTTGCTGTAAGAAGGTAGAAAGTATTTAAATATAAATACAAAGTATTTTACTCCACCACTTAGAGGAAGCTGCTGTGCTAGCATTCTGCTATATTAACTCCAAGTTCTTTTTCTTATACATATTTTACATAGTTGAGATCAAACATTACTTAAAATAGTTTATCTAGTCTTCATTATTTACTTAAAATTTATGGTAAGTCTTTTTCGATTAATATTTTGAAAAACTTAAGATCTTTATTTGATACTTTAAAAATGTTATATTCAAACATTCAAAAAGGCCTGAAAACAACTTTTTGTGACAATCAAGTTTTTATATAAAGTACTGTTATTAGATCATTCTTAGTCATTGGTATGGAATTTTTTATTTATAGACTTAAAGAGAAGACTATACTATAGGAAATGTTACTATAAAGTATGCTATACTGAGAAGAGACAGAAGATATCACTAGTTAATTTATTTGTTCATCCATTCAACAAATATTTATTCAGGCTTACTATGAGCTATGTACTAAGGATACCATGGTGAGCAAAATTATGCAGTTGCTAGCCCACAGAACATAAAATCTAGTCAAGGGAGACAGACATTAATCAACCAATTACACAAATTAATTTAAAATTACCACATGGTGAATTGTAAATGTTAGAAATGAGAGGTACTTGGCCATACGTCAGTATACAGTAAAAGGAGTTAACTAGACTGATAGTGGTATGTGTGTGCAGCAGGGACTTGTGTGTAGGAGGTAGATTGGGAATAATTATACCTACCATTTATTGGATACTTCATTCAGTGCTAGTCAGGCCCTGGGTGGGGTTCTTTACTGGCCTTATCTCATTTCCTCATTTAATAATCATAATACCTTATGAGGAAAGAATTACCTCTCCCCACCCTCCATTTCACAGATAAAGAAACCAAGGCTCAGACAAGTCAAAGAACTTACTTGTTTTCAATTTCCTAAAATTATTTTAATTGAAATCAATTCTTTTCCCATAATTTTTACAAAGTTATCAATCAGTTTTTAGTCCATATCAAAATTTTATCAATTATAGTTTCTGTCATTGTAAGTTTTCTGTCACAACTTATTTTTACTAGGTCTAGTTTTCCCAAATGTGACAAGAAAACTTTACTTTGTTTTCCTTCAATTGTGAACTAAATTTATTTTCTATAGTTTTAGTAGTTTTCATTTTTATTTTATGATGACTCCTTCTTGCCCTAATTTTCCTCTTGTCAATTTTGCCATTTTTAAAATTACCAACAAGATGATCCTTTTATTTTTTACCTCCTTTCTTGTCATCTTTTTTTGTCACATGCATGCATGCAAATTTTCCTAAACATTGTTCTAAGTTACAGTTAACTTAATTTTCTGCTGATTACTTATACCAATGATGAACAACAAATTCTCTTAAGTATAGAGCGAAGACTAACCATGGGAATTATGTCTATGGAATAAAATTTAAATGCCTTAAATCTTAAGGATGTAAAAATAACAGGAGATGAAAGAGAAAAACAATTAATTCATTAATTTTCTCAATTTAACAGAAGAGTTACATAGTTTAAAGCTGGAACATGTTGTTTTAAAATATTTTTAATCTGATTTTTATAATCCTTTAAAAATATGACAAAGCATTTGTTTACAGACCTCATGAGAAGAAATGTTCTTGTTCTAAGTGAAACTGCTGAATAAAAAGATATGAAAAATTAGGATTTTATATCAATTAACATGCCTACAAGCAGCTATGAAAAAACCCATTCCATATCATCCTGATCTACATGAGGATAATCACTTTTTAAAAACTCTGCTAATAGAGTAGGCAAAAAAATTAGTCACTAAAATTTTTTCTATTATCAAGAAAATAATTTGTTGACAATTTCTACTTATTTCTAACTTACCTATTTGCTTTGCTCTTATTGATTTATAAGGGTTTTTAATACATCAAGAATATTAACATTTTACGTAATGCTACAACCATTTTTCCAGTTTGTGGTTTATCTTTTAATTTTGGTTTGTATAATTTTTTTATGTACATATGGTTCTTAATTTTTTAAAAAAGTTTCTTCTTTTGTCTTTATGCTTTAAAAGAATTTATCTTGAGATCAAATTAAATATTAGTTATATTTGTCAGTGTGAGATATGTTCAAACTTCATTATTTTCCCAAGAAGTCTAACAGTTGTTCTAGTATATTATGGCTGAAGTCCCCTTTCCCTGTGGGATATGTTTTTGAGACAGGAGCCTGGCTTACTATAGTTATGGGCCCTCACCTCTGTCTGCCAAAGACTTTATGGTTCCCCTTCCTTTTGAGCCTTATCTTCTGGAGAACTTTTACAACCTGGTCTCTGGGTGGACAGAGAAAGTAAGGGTAGGGTAATTCTTCTTTTTTTTACTATTTAATATTAAAAATATTAATTTAATAATAGGACAACACATGTATTGTCCAGCCATAGTCTACAATCAATGGCTCACAATATCACTACAGAGTTGCGTATTATCACCATGATCATTTTTAGAACATATGTATCACTCAGAAAAAGAAATAAACAATAAAAGAAAAAACTCATACATCCCATACCTTTTACCCCTCCATCTCATTGACCCCCCAGTATTTCAACCTACCCAATTTTTAAAAATCCCTTATTCCCCCTTATTATTTATTTTTTATCCTTATTTTTTTTACTCATCTGTCTACACCCTGGATAAAAGCATCATCAGGCAAAAGTTTTCACAATCACACGGTCACACTGTAAAAGCTATATTGTTATACATTGTCTTCAAGAATCAAGGCTACTAGAACACAATTCAACAGTTTCAGGTACTTTCCTCTAGCCACTCTAATTAATACACCATCAACTAAAAAGGGATATCTATACAATATATAAGAATAATCACTAGGTTAACCTCTCGACTCTGTTTGAAATCTCTCAGCCACTGGAACTTTATTTTGTCTCCTCTTCCCGATTTTACTCAAGAAGGTTTTCAATCCCATGATGCTGGGTCCAAGTTCATCCTGGGAGTTCTGTCCCATGCTGCCAGGGAGGGCAGTGAGTTTACCTGCTGAGTTCCAGTAGCCTTGATTCTGAAAATATTTTAATCTCTCTCTCACTATTGAAGGACAATTTTGCTGGGTATAGAATTCTTGGTTGGCAGTTTTTCTCTTCCAGAATATTTAAATATATCATATCATGGCATTCTCGCCTCCATGGTTTCTGCTGAGAAATCTATATATAGACTTATTGAGCTTCCCTTATATGTGATGAACTGCTTTTTTCTTGCTGCTTTCAAAATTCTCTTTGTCTTTGACATTTGACAATATGATTAGTGAGTGTCTTAGAGAAGGCCTATATGATTAGTAAGTGTCTTAGAGAAGGCCTGTTTGGATCTTTTCTGTTTGAGGTACACTGCACTTCTTGGATCTGTAATTTTATGTATTTCCTAAGAGATGGGAAATTTTCAGTGATTATTTCCGCTTCTTTTCCCTTCTCTTCTTCTGGGACACCCATAACATGTAGATTCGTGTACTTCATGTTGTCATTCAATTCTCTAGGACCCTGCTCATATTTTTCCATTGTTTTCCCTATATTTTCTTTGGTATGTTGGATTTCAGATGTCCTGTCCTCCAGTTCACTAATCCTTTCTTCTGCCTCTTCAAATCTACTGCTGTAGGTCTCCATTGTTTTTTCATCTCTTCCATTGTGCCTTTCATTTCCATAAGTTCTGTGATTTGTTACCCCTTACCCCTCCCTTTCATTGATCACTAGCATTTCAATCTACTAAATTTATTTTAACATTTGTCTCCCTATTATTTATTTTTATTCCATATGTTTCACTCATCTGTTGATAAGGTAGATGAAAGGAGCATCAGACACAAGGTTTTCACAATCACACAGTCACAGTGTGAAAGCTATGTCATTATATAATCATCTTCAAGAAACATGGCTACTGGAACACAGCTCTACATTTTCAGGCAGTTCCCTCCAGCCTCTCCATTAAATGTTGACTAACAAGGTGATATCTATTTAAGGCGTAAGAATAACCTCCAGGATAACCTCTTGACTCTGTTTGGAATCTCTCAGCCAATGATACTTTGTTTTGTCTCATTTCACTCTTCCCCCTTTTGGTCGAGAAGTTACATTATTACCTAGGGTTTTCTTGTTGCATAACTTTGTTCTCTATCTGTTCTTTAACATTCAGTTCAACTTATTCTAGACTTCTAGCATAGGTTCTGTTTACTGATCAAAATTTTCCAGTTCTTGTTTTTGAGTTTCTTACCCTGCCTATGTGGCGGCTTTTTTTTTCTTTTTTGAGGAGGGTTTCCTCAGATGTGATCAATCCCAGATTTTCCCAGACCATACAGGCCCACATCTCAGGAGGAGAAACTAGCCAGTATCAAGTTTCCTTGAGAGTGAGACCCAGCAAGTTGTCAGACTTTCCTATGAAGCCACAAAACTATGCTTTTCCTGTCCTGCCTAGCATGTGGCACTTGTCGGTTACAGCTTCCCACCAGAGTAAAATGATGTGGTGCCTTTAATTTCAGCAGCCTCTCCTTGCCATAGGATTGACTGAAACTGAGGTTGAGGTAGTAGGTGGGCTTTGATTGCTTTTGTTTTCTAGCCCTTGGGGACTGAATTCTCTGAAGGAGGGGTTCTACATGAGCTGGGCCCTGCCCTTTTCTTGGTGAAGGTACACTCTTTAGGGAATTGTCCCCATTCACCTGACTATTTACTTTGTCTCTCAGACATGCCTTAATTCCACCCTTGTCTGGAGCAGTGCTGGAGCCAAAGAGTGCTCGCAGTTCTACCTAATGAGCTGGTAAGAAGTTAAAAACAAAGAAAAAAGAAAAAAAACCAAAAAACCTTTTCAAAGCTGGACCCTGCTCCCTGGGTTTGCCAATCAAGAGCTGAAGTTGATATGCGACTCTATGTGCCCCCCTTTTCTTGTATTTTGTGCTGTCCAACTAAAAGAAAAACTTTTTTCTCCCCCATCATCCCCACCCCCTCTCTCCTGGGGCAAAAAGTTCTGGTCCCTTTAGTACTTACTCCAGGTTTATCTGTGCTCAGGGCCTGTCTTTAGTAGTCAGAATTTGTTAATTAATTCCCCAATTGAAGCTTGGTTGTGCTAATTCCTTGCTACTAGAAAAGTCTGTTTTCTTTCACAGGGGGGACCAGCCTTCTGTATCCATGAGGGAGGGGCACTGGCCTCTGTGGCTTGGGAGATTTACAGTTCTGTATGGGATCTCAGCTGTTCCATCCATTCCAGACTGGTGTATGATGTCTGTTTGGTCACTGGTGTCCCTCAGTAGTTGTTCTGTACAGTTCTTAGCTATTTATTAGCTGCTCTGGAGGCTGAACTAAATTCCATACCTCACTAAGTCACCTCTTGCCCTCCTAGGGTAGGGTAATTCAAGTCCTAACCTCCTTTCAATCTATTTTTTGCATCCAATTCCCACCACCTTCTTCTCTAATCCCTTTTTGGTCCTCAGGTTAAATTCATTTCTAAGTTGTATGGCATTTTTCAGAAATGTAATTTGGTATCAACTATTGAAGGGCAAACAAATATGGTTATTCCAATCAACAATATGGTCCTCCAAAAACTGGTAATCACTATAAAGAAAAGATCACCACGTGAGACAGTGCCCAACAGATATTGTTTCAACCTTTCCAAAAAATCTGTAAGCAACTATTTCAACTGCATGTGATATATGGCAGGTTCAAATAAATGTTGAAGGTGAAAAATATTTAGAGCTGAAAACACAGATATTGGGTATAGTTTCAGATTTCAGAATTTTAGTACCAAAATATTTTATGCAAACACATATAAATTCCATTATGATTCATAATTAAGTAAACTTCAGGTATCTTCTGGTAGCTAGCCACCAGTGAGAACTTCATTTCTGTAAAGGAGGAGTTGCCACATTGTTTAGAAATTAATTCTCAGGGGTCCTCTTGTTTACACTTTTGTGGCTTGACTTTCCTCTTAGAAAGCTAAGATAATTGTTAACTACAACAATAGGCAATACAGGCAAATTAAGATTAGTTATCATCATCAAAGGCCTTGTGTATGTGTGGTGGACAATGGACATTAGGCTAACCTAAACTCCACTTTCAATTCCTTTTTTCTCCACCTGTCTCTACCACAGAGCCTATAGAATCTAAACACAATTCCCCAGCATCCCTTGGGAGGCCATGTTATACAATTCTGGCCTATGAGATACAAACAGAAGTCTCTGGCACTGTCTTTTGCCTTTTTTTTGACTTGCTGTTCGGAAAATATATGTGATATGTGGTAGGCAGCCTCAAAGACGGCCGCCAATGATCTCTGTCTCCTATGTTCATTCATGTTCTTGTGTAGTCCTGTCCCACACTGTATCAGGGATGCTCTGTGAGACCAAAACAGTACGACAGAAGTGATGATATCTCATTTCAAGATTAGGCTATAAAGAACACTGTAGTTTTGCTCTCATCCTCTTTTACTCCTTCTGTTCCTCACTCCCTCCTTCCCTGCCTCTCTCACTCTCTTGGGGAAGGCAGCTGCTATGTCATGAGCAGTCCTATGGAGAGGTCCATGTGGTGAGGACCTGAAGCCTCCTCCTCCCAATGGTCATCTGAGTTAACCTGGAAACAGATCTCTAGCTCAGGCATGCCTTCAGATGATAGCAGCCCCAGCTGATATCTTGGCTGTAACCTCATGAGAGACCCTGAGCCAGAATCACCCAACTAAACCATTCTTGAATTCCTAACCCTCAGGAAGAGTGTGAGATAATAAGTGTCTGTTGTTTTAAATTGATATGTTTTGGAGTAACTTGTTACACAGCAATAGATAACAAATACTGTGATGCCAGAGGCACAGTAGCAACTTAGTGACCTTGAGGATGAAAGGCACATTCTAAGGATGGTGGGAGGACATTATTCATTAGCATCAGCCCTGGACTACCTAAATTGAGACTTCTTATGGAGAGAGATCCCTAGCTGTTTAAACCACATTGTAGGGCTTTCTGTTGTTTGTAGTCAAACATAATCTTGATGCACTCAACAATTCCTAAAGCCCAGTTACAGTTTTTATAGAAAGTCTCCTTCAAGGATCTGCCTTTGCTCAGAAGTTCATATTTCTCTTATCTTCTGGAACCCAGCTGTTTACCTTCTGATCCAGAAAAAAACATCCAGGCTATCCTGCAGGCACTCCTAGAATTTAAAGGCAGTGGCTAGCATTATCCCTTCATTTGGCACATGATAACAATTGTTTTAACAATGCCTAGCTCATAAATTCTCCCTTTAACATGTCCTTTTTAAAAATTCAAAGTCAGATATACCCCAAAACACAGAGAATGGAGTCTGAGCTGATTATATAATCCACAGGAAAATGGGCTTCTCACAATGATAATAAATGTTATCATACAGATTTTGGGAACATTTTTCAGCCAAAGAGCAGGGACTTGGTGTTTCTCCCTTGAACAAAATAAAGGAAAAGTGAGGCTTCAGCTCAGAAAAATCATCTCTCCTAGAAACACATTACCCTTCCTAACTGCAGATCTCTCTCTAGATGCCAAAAGATGCCAAAACTGTAACACATAACAGAAGGAAAGTTTCATTTGGCACAGAAGTAATAATAATTTAGATCCAGTGATGTTGCTGATTTTTTTCTTTCCAAGTGTACAATTACACAGAGATAGAGGCAACACAGCACAGAGGAGGAAGAAAAATTACATGAAATCCTGATCCATACTTGACAAAAATCATCAATCTAGGCAACTGCTATTCACGCATACGATGGCTTTTAAGTTGACAGCAATTCTTGGCAAATACAAAAATAGAAAGTAACTTCAGCAAAACTCTGAACTCTAAAAGGTTAAGTGTTCTCACAGGCCTATTGCCCTTAAAAAAACAACAACAAAAAAAAGGCAACCAACAACAAAACTGGGGAAGGCCTAAGAAAAGAAATTTAGCCAGAGAATAAACCTTCTGATCTAAGAGATAACATTCTGTTGTAAGAGATAACATAATCTGAAATATCAGGAACACTGTACTTAAGGAAAATTGATTTGTACGTTCATATATATATCACTTCATATATATTAAAATGTGGAGATAACTTCTTAATATTTAACCAACTTATGGAAGCCATTTCTTAAAATTTAATTTTAAGAAAATTAAATTTTGACATTCTAGGATCTATAAAGGTATTGGAATACACTCCTGGATTCTAATAGGAGTTTAGTCAGAGTCAAGTAGGTAAAAAAAGGTGATAGTTGCTATTCCAATGATCAGTAGATATGCTTTCTGTGTTTATTCAGTTGGAGATGTTCAAAACTAATATGACATGGATTTCTCAGCCTGGAATCAAGATTTTTTTCTTTTTTCTTAACATATGATCATTCTGTTCTACATATATAATCAGTAACTCACAATATCATCACATAGTTGCATATTCATCATCATGATCATTTCTTAGAACATTTGCATCAATTCAGAAAAAAATAAAAAGACAATTGAAAAAAATTTTTAAAAAAAGAAAGGGAGGGTTAAGGGGTATGGCATATATGAATTTTTTTCTGTATACCCGTTACCCCTCCCTTTTTTTAATTAATTTATTTTTTTTATATATTTTTTAAACTTTTTTATTAATTAAAAAACTTAACAAAAGAACATTAATATATCATTCCATTCTACATATACAATCAGTAATTCTTAATATTATCACATAGTTGCATATTCATCATTTCTTAGAACATTTGCATCGATTTAGAGAAAGAAATAAAAAGACATCAGAAAAAGAAATAAAACGATAATAGAGAAA